>VWPU01002344.1:0-121511 GCA_013398955.1 Callaeas wilsoni
GGGGCCATCCCCCCGGCCCGCATCCCTCCGCGCGGGGAGCGGGGAGTTGTGCGCGGTCCCCCGGCGGCGCTTCCCTTCCCCTCCCACGGATCAAACTTTTCTCGCGCCGCCGTGGCCCGGCGGGGCCGCCCACTCGTGTCCGCGGGGCCGCGGGGGGGGGCGGCCGCGCGTGTTTCTCCCGGCGCTCGTGGTGCCGGTGCGGGCGGGGGGCGCCCGGCCTGTCGCGCTCCCTGCTGGCATGTCACGAGTGGGCCCCGCCGTGGGCGGCTCTAGTCATCCCCCAGCGCGAACGAAGGGGGTGGGAGAGCCGAGGCCGGGCCGGGCGGAGGGAGACGAAGCCCCGCGGGGCTTTCCGGGTGTCGCTTCCCTCCGCCCGGCCCGGCCTCGCTTCTCCGTGTTCCCTCCACCCACCCACTCGCGACCGTGCAAGAGCTGTCAGCCCAGCCAGGGTCGTGGTGGTGATGCTACCGTGGAAGGGGACCTCCAGCCCGTGTGTTTGAAGGGCTTTGTTGTTTGTAAGTTCTGATCAGGAGAAGTTTGCTGTGGTGAAAAGCAGATTTATTTGGGTTTACGTGCACTGGAATCACAACTGGAACGATGATGAACTATCAAAATAAATGTGGAGGTGACGCTGATTGTTTAACAACAACAACAACAAAAACCTGTGTAGCTTTTAAGATGTTTAAATATTTAGCCAGGAATACTTAGTGGCATTTTCAGGTTTTTTTGTTTGTTTTGTTTTTTTGATTTGTTGCCAGATTTTGTCCTTGGTTACACCTGTATCCATCCACACTGTGCCTCCAACAGAACTTACTCTGGTGTAATTAAGGGAGGATTTGTACACTCCAGCAAACCTCCACATGGTTAGTGTTAGCCTCATGTAAGCAATAAGGAACAAATGCTGGGGTAATGTCCAGACTCAATTTATCCACCATTTCTTACCTGGTGAGCCCATCCACAAGTGCCCTGCTCAAACTAGGCAGACCAAAAGTGTGAATACGTGTTTATCTGCAGGAGAGAGATTTGTATGCTTCTGTTTCGAACAAAATTCTGTTTTTCCTCAAACAAAGCCCTAGTTTGTGTCATTAAGCGTTTTTATGGCAATAAGGACTTGAGAATTTGGCTGTAGTCCTTTTTGGAGAGGAAGTGAAGAGCAAGTTTAGAACTTGGTAGGTCATTTTAGAAAATGTCTTTATTCTGTTTCACTTCTTATTTGTTTATTTTCAACTTGAAAATAATTGCTGTGCTCTCTTCTCTTTGCCAAGCCAAGCATGGCTACTACTTGCATCCTCTTGTAATCCTGCATCACTAAAAAGGAGCACAGATACATTACCCAGTTCTGCCAGCTAATATCACATTCAGATAAAACAATAGCTTGCACACTGAGACTTGACATACTTTTAATGTTCATGTGATAGGTGGCACGTTTTGACCTAACGATTTCGTGCTGCGTTAAGAAATAATGTCACAAAATCGTTGTTAGGTGCTTTTTCCTGCAGCTCCGTATGTATGTTGAGAAACTTGTTTCTGAAGATCAGAGGGAGATGAAGGTGTCTAAGGCACAAGCCCAGCGTAGCAGGAATTACTCTGTGTGTTGCATGTCGCAGCCTGGAGTTTTTATTGTAATTCTGGTGTTGGTGTGGAGGTTGTGAGTGGCTGGTGGAGTGAGATACCTCAGCCTTGGTGTGAATGTGTTTGAATTGAGTTAAGAAGCTTTGGGTGCTGTGGAGAGGTGTCCTGGTATTCATGTATCTCAGGCTGTGGGTCTGCCCCCAGCTCGTTGGAGGCCATGGAGATTTTCTCCAGGTTCCAGAAGACACTTGTGCCCAGAATGTAGACAAAGACTTTCCCAGCCCATGCTTTGTGCTTAAACTTCAGCCTTTTCTCAGGCTTAGCACAGCTGAAAGGGTGCAGAGACAGTGTTTTGTCTGCTTGGTGTGAAAACCTGGGAGAAGGAAAGTGCAGAACATTTCACCCACTGGAGGATCTAAGCTTATGGTTCAGAAGAGGGTACACAGGGGGTGGTGGCTCATCCAGGAGGGGACAGCCACCGTGGAGGGACAAAGCTGAGCTCTCTGCTTCGGGGGACATCCATGCAGCTGTGGGGGTGTGGGTTGGCTGGGTGTGAGGTGTCACCCCAGGACCTTCTTATGTAGCAAGGTGCAAGTAAGGAGCAAGAACTTCCACACAGCTTGATCTCACCTGTCTTTTACTAAATGCTTTTAGTTTTTATTGGGGTGACTGAAAAAGCCCAACCTGTGCAAAATACCAGGTTGTGTGAAGTTTGTAGATGGCAAAGAGACACAGGTGCTGCACAAGAACATGGATCCCATGCCACTATAACTTCAGGAGGAGTCATCCAATCTGTTTTGGTTATGTTGATAAAAGTTCCCATCCCTTGAAGCAAAACTTTACCAGCTCCCACTCTGGGAACTGCTTTTCTGTCTGGGTGTCAGTAGCCTTCTCATACTTCTCGAGTGTAAATTGTTTGGTGTTGAAATAGAGGGCATCTGCTTATGGTTATCTGTCTCTGCGTTTATGGCACCCCATACCTTGATGTTTGTAATGTTTGTGTGGGGAATACAGGGGGAGTTAAATGAAGACAGTGGGAACTCATAGTGGATTTTTTCCTTCTTGGAGTGACAGTTGAGCAATTCCAGTGTCATTGCAGATGTGGCTGGACTGATCCTTGCCTGGCCTTGCAAGATGTTAATGTAGCTGTGTGCAATATGGGCCTGTCCCTTACACTGGGGAGCATTTTGGAGCCTTGACCTTCAGAAACCAGCCCTTAATCTGTAGTAAAACAGCTGAGATGTGGTCCTACAATTTGATCTGATTCACCGTGAATGGCCTTGCTGGGACTGACAGCAGCAAGCTCCGTGGTTCACTCCAGAGCAGTTACTCACACGTCCCTGCCCTGACCTCCCCAAATGTCCCAGCCTGGAAAAGCAGGAAGGCACAGCCACTCCGTACCTGTGTTAGTGTGACCGGTGGCTTGTTGAGCTGACTGCTTTTCCCAGCTTGGAGGAGCCTGTACTGCACTGCTGGTGTGTTTGTTACCAGCAATAATAGCATGAGGTTCTCCAAACCCAGATGGGCATTTTAGACACCCTTTTGACAGGGAAAGGTCATTTCTCAGAATATGATAAATCAATCCGTTGGAGTGACTTTCTCCATGATGTGCTCTGGCAGTGCTGGCAAGGAGGCTTCCGCAGAGCTCTCTGGTGAGGTGAGATTTCAGGAAGATGTTTGTCTCCCTCCTACCCCCTGGTGCAGAGGTGTCTGGGCAGGAGACTGACGTGACATAGCTGTTGACGTGCTGTGGTGAAGATGGTTTGCTGTGATGAGAAAGGAAATCTGACCTGAATGTTAAGATGGCTTAAAGCCTGGGAAGTACTTTATGTTTCCTGAGTCAGCTCTGACCATCCCTATGGAGTAAGCAGTTGGTTTCAGGTTTTCTGAACACTGAGTAAGGTAATGAGTTTTTTCTGCGGATGTTTGTTTAGCTTCAACTCAGGCAGCTCATCTGACAAGCCTGAAATGGGACACAGATATTTATAAAGCATAGATAGAAGTGGGGTGGGAAGCGGGGGACTTGCATTTAAATGGGGATTCTTGTTTCATAAAACTGTCACAATTTCTCACTGTGCATTTGCTGAGCTAATTTCTGTTCAGCATACAGGCATTAGTCTGTTTTGAGACCATGCTAAATTATCATCAGGTAAAGCCCAATATAATTAATTACAAATGAGAAATGCTGACAAATATTTGTCAAGGAGCTGTTTAATGAGCTTCAAATTCTGTGTCAGATGATTCCATCCACCTAGTGTAAATAATTTTTAAGCGATTGTTCCATGGCGTTTGTGTGGTTTAGGCAGATGTTAGCTGCAGCACTTTTAGAAGTTGCACAGATAGTATGAGACTAGATAGAGAAAAGCTTAACAGCTGATCTGGGCTTTAAAATAGAGACACTACACAAACAAAATGTGCAAGTAGCAGGAAGGTTTTGAAGATCCTGTGGTCTCAGTTGTGTGTCTGTGTGCATGGACAGTGTGGTTCTGTGTATGCATCTGAATGCAGGAATTTGCTTTAATAACTGGTGTGTGATACTCATCTCTAGGCACGGCCCACTGAAAATAGAAATAGCTTGGCTGTGTGACAGCAGAACCTTTGAGCTGGACACCAGAATGGCTGGCTTGCTGTGTGCTGTTCCTCCCCAGATCATTCTCTTCTCACCAGTGTTCTAGCTGGCCTGATTAGCCTGTTTGCTTAAATTCTTTGAGATTTCAAGTAGGTTTGTTCTGCCTTGTCTCTATCCCTTCATATTTCAAAAGGAATTTGATCTTCCTGCCTTACCACAGCAGCATCATAACATCAGGTATTTGTTTAGTGCTGTCAGCAAATCTTGGTGGCCCTTCTTGTGTTTATTGACTGCTTAGATGCTTAGGTGTTTGTCCCAGTCTCTGTTTGCACATGCAAGTCTGCAGATTTAGACCAGCAGAGAGAAGAAGGGCGTAACTAAATGAAGATATCTGGGGATGAGGAGAGGCATTAAGCTTTGTGTGACACTAGGATATCATACGAAGCAATGCGTTTATTATTTTCACTGTGTATTTAGAGGAAACAGTAAACTGACCTGAGATTAAATTTCGAGATAACCCTTAGAGAGCAGCTGAATATCTTGATGAAAACCTCAGTGACCAAACCTGAAAAAACAGCAACTCAAACTGAAAGTGGGACTGAAAACAGCAGGATGCATATTCCACAAAAGGAACGTCTAGGGTGATGTTTGAAACATATGTTGCTACATTTGGGTACCTGAATACTTTGAAAATACTTTAAAATTACTTAGAAATGCCTGGTACCTTTTTGGGAGGCAAGACACTAGTAATTGCTGCTGATTTCAGTAACTGTTGGAGAGCTGGGGCTGTCTCTTCGGGCAGATAATGACCAAGGACTGAGATTGTTGCATAAATATTCTTTTAAGCTCCTGAAGGTAACCATGTAATGAAGGTGGGGATTTTTGCCGTTCCCATAGGTAGTAGTAGGAGGCACAATGGCCTTGAGTTGAAGAAGGAAGAGTTTAAACTATAACGACAAGTTCTTTTAGATGAATGTGATTCAATTAATCTCCACTAGCACCGCTCTTTAAGATTAGCATTAATGAGAAATATGCCGCATATCAAAAGACAAAAGACACCCTTATCCTCTCGTATCTTGGCATCTTTTTTTTCCTGCTATTTGGGGGAGTAAGTAAGCCCTTTCTCATTAAATATCTGGGGCCTCTGCTGGCATGAAGGAGTGTAAAGTCCAGGGCAGTGGTGGAGTCACCGTCCCTGGAGGGAGTTAAAAGAAGTGTAGACGTGGCACTTGGACACATGGTTAGCAGTGGGGCTGGCAGTGCTGAGATAATGGTTGGACTCTCTGATCTTAGAGGCCTTCTCCAACCTAAACAATTATATGACTATGATTTATAAAATAAGGTTAAAGGATCAGGAACTTGGAAGGAAAATGATCATTAGGGAAAGGCAAAAAAAATCGTCAGAAAGACATCAAGGGACTGAGTAATTGAAAGATTGACTTACAACACTGAGATCAATAGAGAAATAGCAGGGACTGTATGGGAACACGGAGAACTAGAGGGGGATGTTGTTACCAAAAGTGGAAGTTTCAGGAAAGATCCATTGCTGTGTACAGAAATGCTCCTTGGTAAGAGCCCTGCTGTCAGTACCGAGGGGAGACACTTAACCAAATCTGTCCCTGGTTAAGGAGTCATTAATCCCCGTAACTTCAGCTGGGAGGAAGGCAGAAAGATCCCTCTGTCACTGAAGATGACCCCCTCTTTCCCCCAGCTCTGCTACTATTGTTTTTTTTTGAACACCTATCAGTTTGCCTGGGACACCCTACCACATTACACTGGGGGTCCGACCTGCAGCCTTGTAATTATCTGCAGCTAAATTAGAAGTTTAATCTTTGTTCTGAGCAACAATAAGTTGAGTCAGATAGGTTTTAAAAATAGCCCAAGCTCAAGTTTAGTGAAGTCTCAAATGCAATTAATAAAAAGGTAATGGAGTTAGGAAGTTGCAGGCTGAAATGTGGAAATGTTTAACTCTCAGTTTTCCTGCACATGAACTGCAGCGTTGCCTTGGTTCTGCAAGAGAAAATTGCTTCCAACATTTCTCTGCCTTTTTGTACATCATCCTTATAATTTATCAGTTCAGTATCTTGTGTTCTTGTTGGGGTTTGGCTCTGTATGTGCCACAAATTACCAGCTGCGTGCATTTTTTGTATAGTCAGTTTGTTGTCATTTTGACTCAATGCCAAGCCGTGGTGAAGACCACTTCAGAACATCATAGTCCTCTAAACTCCTTTGTTGTAAAATGGGTATGAAAATCCACTTTGTAAGTAATGAGGAATGGCTAATGCAGGTAGGGATTTGTTTTGCTGTAACAGCAGAATGTGCAGTGGCAATTTGTCAGATCCCCAGTTCAGCTCTGCTGTACTGTTTGCCTTTGAATAGTGTGTTACCTTAATGTCTTCAGATTTTTCTCCTTGTATCTTGGCAACACTGCTGTTGAAGTTCACACACTCATGTGGTGGAGAGAGAAAGTTTTAACCCAAAGGTTATGTCTTTAGTCTGGTAAATGCTGTAGGCAGGAGTTTTGGTTCTGTCATCCTCTGTGCAGGAGTGGTGGAATAAGGCAGCAAAAGAAGTGGGTTATCCCTTGGCCCCGCACATGCTATTCTGTTTGTGAGGTTCTGCCCATTTAATTTGATCATGGTGCATGTGCTCCATGTGGATTTACTTGGTATTTGGTGTGCATCTCTGTCCTGCTGTTTTTAAAATGTCCTGAGACAAAGGTATGGGAGATGTGCAGAGGTGTGCTGATATCTGATGTGCCCACGTTCCCGGCTGGCTGAACTTCTGATTGTGTGATGCTGGCTGATGCACATGTTCCTGACAGGAATAATATCCCAGCTCCACATAGGAATAGTTACTCAGAGCCATGCAGGAGTTCAATTTGGTGTTCTCTTCAGGAATGGTCACCCTTTAATCTGTCTTACATGTATTTGCCAGCTTCCTAAAGTGGAAGTTTCTTCTCCTCTACAGTCTTATAAATTGTCTCTTTTCATACTTTTCTTCGGTACCAAAGGAGACTTAATGGTTTGAGAATAAAACTACTGTCAACCTATCCTCCCCATCCAGACACAAGCCTGGATTTGTCCTTTGTTGGATGAGCTCATGAAAAGAGGCAAACATTTTCAACCTTTGGGACAAGCCCTGTGCTGAGCATCATTTGTGTGAAGCCACGTGGAGTAGGTTTGTGGGTGGTGCAGGATGACAGTGAACACCAGAAGCAGATAGAGGTAGGCACCAGGAGGTTCTAGGCTAGGTTCACTTCAGCGTGGCTGAAATTCTGCAGAGGCACTCGTGTGTTGTGGAGTAATGCTAACAGCTGTATCAGACTTTAAAACATGTTTTACACTGCCATGAAATTAGGTAGTGGTTAGATCCAGACCAAATTCGTGAAAGTTTGTAAGGAGCCTTTCTCTGTCACAGGCTGACCATGAGAGGAACAGTGTTTTAGAGGAGAGTGTGTAACAGTGATAATACCTGCTGCAGATACCTGCTTGCCTGTCAGTGAAATCCTGAGCCACTGCTGCCTTTTTCCCTAGGTGCAGCTATGGGTTACCATGTCCCAGGCGACCCATCCTTGGGGACCCTCTCGCAGGTTCCTCTAGAGTGTCCCACAGCCGCTCCTAACTCACCCTCCTGGTGTAGTAAAGGAATTTTAATTCCTTTGCCTGTGAAGTGGAACAGATGAGACAGAAATGGTTGGCACTGACTTCTCCAGGACCACACCTGGGTGGCTCTTGGATGCAGGAGAACAGTGGCCCTGGGTATGAAACCCATGTGGTGAAACTTCTCCCTCCTGGCAAATTCTGACAGCCCATGTTTTGTTGTTTGCACACCACTTCCCATTTCTGAGACTGAGATGAGTTACAAACATGGTGATAATTGCTCTTGGCACTGATTTTTGTTTATTTTCTCTCTGGAAGTCCTAAGTGACCTGAGACCTTTCAGTCTGAAAATCTGCTTAATTTTTTTTTTTTTTTTTTGAGACATTTACTTCTGCAGGAGGAGGGAATAGAGGATAGGTGGCTGAGGGACCCGGCCCCTTGCTTACATGGATGGTGGGAATGGTAGACAGGCAGCCAAAGGAGCTGACCTGCTGCCAGGAATGGGGCTTTGTTCTTCACCTGGCTCCTGACAACTTCTGTCACCTTCCTCTTGTCTCCTGCTCATCCAGGTGCTTAGCACCACGTGCCTCCAGAGGGTACCATGAGAGTCTTCCAAGGGTCCTCCAGAAACTGGGATCTGCTGCCCAGCTTCCAGAATGCCCAGGGGAAGGAGCTGGGAGGTGCTGCTGTTGCAGGAGCTGGGTAGCACACGCTCTCCAGCTCGCTGCAGCCTGTGTGGAATGGCTGGCGTGGCATGACATCCATCAGAGAGGGCACTGATGGAGGGCTGAGGCAGTGAAAGTAGTTTTGACCTCTCAGGGGGCTGTGTGGTCAGAAGGCAAGGGAAGAAGTGCTGCTGTTGGGGACGATTTATGTTGTAACTCTGTTGGTGTCGTGGGGTTTAATGCATGTCAAGGGCACTTTGACCTTTGAACGGAATCTTTTGGTGTGAATTTGTGTCTTTTCTCCTCTCTTTTCTCGCCTTAAAGAAAATTCAAAATAAATACTGAAAATCAAAGCCGTCTGTTTTGACAGGACCAAATTGCCTCTCTTAATTTTATGGGATTTGGATATTACTGAACGATTAGAAGTCCTAGTAATTTTTACTGTCTGGCTATTGTGCTTGTAGGCAGTGGCTCTGCTAGCATTAGTCATTTTAACTATGGAAAAAAAAAATAAAAATGCAATTAATGTGGCTCAACAGCTGAGTCTGCTGGACTTTAAAAAAAAAGAGGGGAAAAAAAGTAAATTTTAATGAGTTCTGGGATCATAAAGATACATCTGGTGGATGGATTAGCCAAGTTTTCAACCTCAGAATATGTATTGAAAAACTCAGTGAATTATGTAGCTACAAAAGTGGATCTTTGCATGTTTATAAGGCCTCAGTGCAACCTCCTTATATTTGCCTAATGACAAACAGATATCTCACAGAGGCGCAGCCCAGGACACACATGGGCTGAAACAGCTCCCTAAGCTGAGAGTATTTCTATTGGGATGCTGCTACTAGTAAATAGTAGAGAATCCATTAAATGTAGAGGGGAAAATATTTTGGTATTGAATGAAAGAAAAAGAGAAGGAAGGGAATGGAGTGGGGTAGAGAGGAGAGGGAAAACTGCAATTTTAAATGAACGTGATGTGTGGGCTAAGATATTGTGCCTCCACTGCTGAACCAGAAAATTTATAACAACTGTTTGTCATGTGTAAGTATTTATAGCCATTCACATAATGAAGAAGTTTCATGAGGTTGTAATAACATATCAAGATGGATGTAATTAAAACAGAAGCAAATTGACACCTCTAGATTAAAGGCAAACTCTAAACTAATACACCTGTACGCTGTCACTTATGTATTAGTTGTCTGGGGCAGTCTGCCAGATATGCAAATAAAAAGACATTGGCAAATTTCCTTGGATGTGTGGTTATGAAAAACCCAACTATTTAATCATTTACCTAGCCCTGCTCAGGTTTGTAGCAAGGGTGGAATTTAATAATTTGGTGTCACCTATGCTTTGTGATGGGAAGAGGGGTTAAAGGCTCTGGGGTTAGGGGAAAGGAGCGAGGAGAAATAGAGCGCAGGAGGCTGCTGGGGAATAATGTTCTTTACAGTGGGACCCTTCCCTTAGCAAAGAGGTGTCAGCTGCCCCATTTCAGATCTGCCCTAACTCTTGAAACTCCAGAGCACTGAAGAGTCCTTGACATTGACACTCTGCAGCTTTTGAGCACAGTTCAATGCTTTTGAAAACTGCCCTGTAACAACAGGCTTCGGTTCTGTCATGCTGCAAGTGCAAACTTCTAAAATTATACTTCTGCACCAATTCAGATCTGATGGAAATCGTTACTAGGTCTGTGACATGGCTATAAAGTTGCTCAGGAATTTTACCTAAGAGAATTTTTCAAGTTGTTTAAATTTGTAGAAGCCTAAAACATTTCCAGTGGAGTTGTGGACATCCATTTCAGCCTGTTGTCAATAGATCTGCTTTCCTAATTAACTCTGAGTCTGCAAACTGCTGATGTCAAATAGGAAGGGAATTATTTGCCTTGATAGTTCCAGGGCTGTGAATGGAAATACCAGCCTCGCTTTTGGGTAATTTGCACCCCAGATAACCTGCATTCCTTTAAGTGGCCTGAGGATGGAAAGAGGCCTTTTTGTGGCTTGTGAGTAACCCCATGGCTGGTGAGGAGGCTCTTCTGTTAAAACCCTGATGTCGGTGCCTCCAGCTCCTCCTCCCTGAGTGGGAAAGTGTTACCTTTTGTGGATTTGGTGGCATTTCCTCAGATGGTTGCTTGGGTATGTAAAACTAGTTATAAGTAGGTTGATACCATGGGAGCTCTGGAGAGCTCAGTGAAGCCCGAAATTCTTGAACTCAGTTTTGAATTCGGGCTTGAAGTTTTTTGTCCCAGTCGAGAATGAACCAGAAGAAAATCCCACTATGGGCTGGAGCTCTGCAGAGCGGAGGCTGCTAAATGCACCCATTTCCAGGGAGCTGGCAGCATAAAAACTCCAATGGGCATGTTTTGTTAGACTTCTGAATTAAAGAGACTCCTTTTTTAGTACATCTGGACATTAAGGATCACTCATACGAGGTACATGGCTTCAAAGTGATTTCAAATGGTAGGATTTTTTGTCTTCAATATTTCAACAACTTTTCTTCCACCTTTAATCTTTCATGAGCGGAAGCTTCAAAAGATAATTAGTAAAACATGCTTTTATCTGCATTTATCTCAAAACATGATTAATTTTTTAACTGCAATTATAGCAATCATTTCAAGTTTACTCTATATTAATGAGTAAAGGATTTTTTTGAGAGAGCATGAGCCTAAATATGGGTATATTGGCTGAGTTGAAAGGTGCATTTATGAGTGTGCTTTTGTTTTCATTGCTAGGGATTGAATTTCCGGTTCCAGGAAGTAATATTTCACATGGATTAAAGTCTTTGAAATGCTTTTGCCCAGATTCACTAGATCATTTTGAGGAGCTGACAATGATAAGAAGTGGATCATGCACTTTGCAGGACCTGGCTACTGAATACTCAGTTCCACGTTTCCCTTGTGTTGGTGGTTTTTTGCTCCATGCTGTGCATGTGTTCCTTCGCTTGCTGCCCTTGGCATTGAAATGTAAGATATTTGATGCAGACAGTTTGTTGTTAATGAATTAGCAAGGAACTTGTGAGTCTTCACCTTCACCATTTCTATCTTTGTTATAGGCAGCTTAAGGCATTTTTTATTACTATTTCACTTCTGGGAGAAAGAAGTTCATGTCTGTTCCTGTCTTTATTGCTGCTACTAATACATGCAGGACTGTCCAACTGGTGTCCTGCAGCCTAGATCCTGCCTGTAGGGCCAGTGTGTGGCCCCAGAGCCTCTAGAAAATTGTGGCACTGGCACAGAGATATCTCAAAACAGGTCCCCATCACAGAGCCTTCAAAAGCGATGAACCACTGCAGAGGACCACTGGAAAGAAGCACAATTAAAACCCCTTTTCACTAGAGTACAGCTTTTGCATAATTTTACCCTGTGAAGGCTGCTCATCAGCCCTGGCTCCCTCTTCTCCATCAATAGGATGGAGAGATTTTGGGCTGGAGCTGCAGTTTCCCTGCTCCGTGCCTCCTAAGGAGGCAGGCAGAGAGCAGCCCTGGGGCTGCCGGAGGTGATGCTGGGGGGTGGCATGGCCCCAGCCACCAGAGCTGAGCTCAGGCAGCAGGGTGAACAGAGCAGGCCTCTGAAACTGCTGCCACAGGGGTAAGGACAGGAGAGGATTTTTGTGGGATTTTTTTTTTTTTTTTTTTTTTTCCCCCTTGTTTCCTTTATTTAGGCCCTGGTCCTGGATGTCAGAGAGCATTTGGAGTAAGCGTGCACAGCCTGTGTTCACGTCTGATTTTAGCATCTAAACTGGGATTGCAGCTCCCCTGCCCTGTGGTCCCTGGGGAGGTGGATGGGCTGGTGACTGCAGCAGTGAATTGGGCAGCTGCATAGGAGAGCACGCGAGTGTATAATCAGATTTCTGATAAACCCAGGTCTCTAAGTCCCTTGAATGGGCAGCTTTGCTGTGAATGGCCTCGTGAGGTCTGCTGTGGCTGCTCTCTTTGTTTGGTACTCCGACAAAAAATTGCTCTGGTGTCCTTGTTGGCATATTTTTACATCTGTTATCCATATTTTTGATTTGTTCTGGCTTCAGTCTTATTTTGTTTTGCAAAATCTACCTGGGATTGAGACGGAGATATATGTTTGCTAAGGCAGATTTGGAAATTGCGTTGTTGAAATACAGCCCATATGGGCCATTGTAAAATGGTTACTGCAGCATATAATTGCCTTCACAATGATGTGCTTTGTCATTTTCCTTCCATCTTCAAAGAGGCGCTCCTGTAGTCTGCTGACAGCAATGGTGGTATTAGAAAACATATGGATTTGTAAAGGCATTAAACTGTCTTTAGTTCAAGGATTAGATTACAGTGTTAGAGTGTGGGTCACCACGTTTTCGTGGGGATAGGCTGCACTGCGATGTGTTGGTTTATGTTACAGGTTAGGGAAGGGTTTGTTTATTTATTGAAAATATCTGGTATAAAATCCTTTCAAATACACGGGGAAGGAGGTGTCTCTCGTGCCACGGTACGTGGTATGAGCTGCAGCTCTGCCTGAGGGCCGTGGCCCCACCTCACCCTGCACCGCCTGCAGGGCTTGGTCAGGGCTCACCATCCACACTGAGAAGATATCTCATCAGGAAATGCCATTTACAGCATGGAAAAATACACAGAATGTAAACACCACAAAATTGGCTTTGAAAATTTAAGGGCTTTTTTTTTTTTAAGTCCTCCATGCTGGGCTGCTACTCTGAACGTTTTGTGTATTTGTTTTGTGTTCGTTTTACACTGCACAGCTGCACACATTTTGGAGTACAGGGCAACCTGTTCAGCTTTTACCTCTTTTTCTGCCTTCACAGTTTGAGGTGTGGCTTTTCTGGGGTGGTTGGAGGTCTGCAGTGCCTCTGTCAGCAAAGGCCTGTGCAGCATTCCCATCATGGGGTGCTCATGGCATAGACAAGGCACGCAGCCTGTCCCCAGCCTGGAGTGATGCTCGTGGTCTGTACACCATGGAAAGGGGAAAGCTAGAGAATGGAAGGGATAATACACATAAAGAAGATCCTTCTTTTTTAGTTTTATTACTGTTTTTGTCTTACTTTTTGCAGCCTGCTCAGTTCCGTGCTCTGCCCAGTGGGACTCTGAAGCAGATGGGGGCTTGTTTGGCCCAGGGCCACCTTTGCCATGTGTACTCACTGCTGTGCTTGGGTTTGCACAGGTCGCTTCCAAAACAGCTCTTTGATACCTCTTTTCCTTCAAACAAACACATTCTTTTAATGAAGATGCTGAGCCGGTCCTTGGGAGACATGGGCTGGTTTCTGTGCAGGCACACTCATCTTTGGTAACCCTGAAGCAGTCGCTCCCTTCCCATTTCAGCACAACGGTGTGAGCACCTGCTCTGGGGTTGTGCTGAGTAGGGATGGGTTTGGGATTGGATCCATGTGTATCTCAGGGGACCTGCTGCATCCGGGCTGTAGATTTGGGTTTCTTGACTGAGAAGAGCAGGCATGTGGGGACAATGCTGATGTGTGAGGTACTATTTAGTGTGAACTCAAAATATGTGCTTAGGGATCTCTTTGAAGCTAGAGTGTTAGTTTTGCTGTAGCTGAGTTTTTCTGTCCACAAAATAGGTTTAATAATACTGTCCCTCTTCTGAGTTTGCCTGGCTACTTAATTATCATCTGCAGGATGCTCAGATAGTAAGTGGTTAACATAAAATATCTACATAATTTTACTGTAAGACAATAAAGCACCAGTGCCTGTACACATGTAGCAGGGACCTGCCTAGAACACTTAAATAACTGAAAGCGCTGGTTTTGTTGTCAACCACCTTTTAAAATAAAGCTGTAATTTTGCCTTAAAATTGCTGACAACAGCCAACTTCGTTAAGGAAATCTGATGTGAAGGGTAAGACAGTGAAATTCTGATTAATGCCTTATCTTTCTTTATACTGTTACGATTACTAAGTGTGTAAAAGTTGGTGTTGCTTCATTATGGCTCGCTTCAGTTTTAAATCACTTAAACATTATATGTCCCAGCTGTGGTGGGTGTCACGGCTATTTATGGTAATATCTTTCCTTAAATCCATTGCAGAATAGGGAAGAAACTCTCATTCTGCCTACAAGAAATGTTAAAGGATGTATTACTAACTCTGGCAGCTGTGATGGTGATAAGCAAATTAGGTCTGTCATTAATGCCAGGGTTTGCAGGTGTAATATGTCATAAAACTCGTATATCTCTGGTACTAGCTGGCCTATAAAAGTAAATAAATACAGAGGTTTTTTAATCCTGGTGTAGCAAATTTAAGAGCAAAGCTGCTGTATGATAAGGTTTGTGTAAGGTGAACACGAAGTTCATGTATATGGTGTGTTTTTGCAGCAAACAGTGCAGAAGGGAGAAAGGGACAGTCCAGTGAGAAGCTCCCACTGATATCCCCAGGTTTTGCCGTGGGCCTCTGTCAGGGCTTTATTTAAGGACTCATTTATGCAGATGTTGAAATCAGTCTCTCTTTAAGAAAGTGCTTGAGTATGTTAGAAACCATAGCACAGTGCACTTAAAATCAGTACATGCTGAAGTGCAGTCAGGAGCGGGATGTTGAAAGGTGTATACAGAAATATACCTTTAATGTGAAGCTCCCTAAGAGTGGCTTGTTTTTAAATAATAGTTTGTTTTGAGGAGAAATTTGTGAAAATGGCTTGGGATTTTTTTTGTTTGGGGCCTTCAGGAGATCGAGCCTGGTGGGACAGCTCCTGGAGCTGCAGGGCCAAGGCATGTTGCAAACTCTGCCTCGTGATGCAGCTCAGCATCATCCTGTGGGATGCAGGATGTGGCCACGTGCTGGAGCATCCCTGGCCACGCTGGAAAAGCCCCAACAGAGAGCTTGGCTGGGGGACCACTGGTAACACTGGGACTGAAATAACTCACTGGCATGAGCCTGTATTTGTCAAAAGCTTTTTCTGTCCCTTGGCTGGATGAGTTTGGATTCAATCACAGGTTCAGGTCTGGAAGTAACACACAGCATCAGAAGTCTCTACTGTATGGGATTGACTTTTATCCCTCCCTAAGAGAAATGGTGAACTTTGCAGCTTTGCTTGCAGAAGTCCTGGTAATGACAAGTCATCAAGATTTCCCTGGCAAGTGGCATTCCTTTGGGTAATTACTTTGGAAAGCTTCTGCAGGGTGCTTCCTCCTCTCCCCGGGGCAGACACCTTCCCATCCCGCCACATATTGTTGCTTTCTCCAGTACCAGCTAAACAGGTGGCAGGATTCAAATCACCACTCTCTGAATGGAGTTCGCTCTCCACAATAGCTCACCAGAGGCCTGTTTTGTTACAGAACATTGATTAAATAAATATTCCTATGCATACAAAAGAGGAGAAATCTGTTACAACGCTCTGTAGTTATTTTTCCATTAATGGCAAGGAGCTCTCTCTAATTTTCCTGCCCCTTCCAATCTGTTTCCCTGTCTCCCTCCCTTCCCATCACTACTAATGCCTTCAAGTGCATGAGTAACATACAAAGAGCTCACAATTCCTCCGGTTCAGATCTGCAAATACCGTGGCTCCAACTCACTGTGCTTTGGGGAATCCCCCTGGCCCATGCAGGGCAGAACTGACTGCTCCATGCATGTGGTTTTGTTTAACTTGATATTTCATGTTCAGTATCAGCATTCCTTGAGCTAACTGACCTCCATTAACTTATATAGCAGCAGTTAAAAATACAATTTTGCAATACCAGCATTTTGCATAATATTGACAATTGGGGCAGAATATTTGACTTCTGAAGAACGTCGTTTTTCTTCTGTGATCTTCTGTGACCCCTGATTTTTAAAACCTTTGAGGCAGAAGTTACTGCTCTGTGGTTTGTGCTGATGGAGGTGTGTGTATGTTTTGGAAGAAAAGCACCTCATACTCACAGCCTGGCAGCCAAAGGCAGCTCCCCTGCAAGCAGCAGATCTGATTTGCTATAAAATGGTGGCATCTGAAAATAAATATAGGGTAAAGGATTCATACAGGGGGAAAATGGCTTGACTAGTTTGAAGTTCACCAGATATTTGTCTCAAGAAAGAACTTTTGATTGAACAAATGTCTCCCTGCAATAAATGTGGACTATAAGGAAATACCATGGATTTACTTTGGCTCTGCATTGATGTGATAGAGATAAAAATCCACCCAAAGAGAGTAACTCAAATTTAGCTTCCCCCCCCCCAGGCAATGATATCTATTACTCTGGAAAAAACTGGAGTCAGCATTTCTATATCATAATTTTTCTTAAACAAACTTAGAGCAGTTAAATTACAGAGCTGTTACTCTAGAGAAGTAAATTGTGTAATATATTTTTTTAAAATTTAAAGACAATAAATGAAGCCTCCTTTCATCATATGAGTTTGTCTTAAAATCCTTGCCACAGTTGGTTAGATTTAGGATCAGGGCTGGAGAAGTACCTGTCTGGATAAAGCTGATCATCTGGGCACTGTGTCAGGGAGAGCGCTTGCCCTCTTGCCTGAGCTGTGTTGGGATTGCCATGGTAGAAATGAAGCTGTGCCAGCACACTCTGCTCTCCCCAGGGAGAGAGCTTTGTGGCTGGGGGTGAGGAAGGACTGGCTGTGGAAGGCTGTGGCAGAAGCCCAGTGCCTGTCTGCTCTTGCTTACCGTGGGCAGTTCATTGGAAAAGACACTAACCTGAGTTTAATTCTAGTTTTACATTGCGAAAACATGCCAGCTGTTCCCTGTATTCTTCCGTGCCACTGCAATGTAATTATTTTTTTGTTATCTTTGAAGATGTAATTTTATGTCGGTGTGCTTTCCCACTAACCCTTTGGCACAGAAAATGTACAGCTAGTTCATTTTTCCGGGAACATGAAGAAGCAAGGGAGAAAATCTCAAATTGTAGGGCCAAGGGGCTGTGCTGAAGGCAGCTGAGGAGCGATGTTCAGGGAGGAAAGGCCCCGTCTCAGATGGAGTCTGAAAGCCGCTGGGACGTGTGCGGTGATGAATGGTGTCGTTGCTTTTTAGCTTCATCAAAAGGTTTCAGTGTAAGAGTTTCTAAGGAATGCTGATATTCACAGGAACCTATCAAAGGGTACAGAAGATATCAAATGAATAAGGAGGAATGGGAGTTAATTACTGAACAGTGATTACTCTGATATAACCAATTATTGGATCATTAAATGTTTATTACCTTTTTTATGCTCCTTTCCCTCGTAAGTGCAGTTTTGTCCTCATAGTATTAAAAAAGGGGTGGATCTAATGCATAAAAAGCCTTTTCAAAACCTAGCAGTATTGAAAGGACATCTCACCCCAACACCTGACATGCCGTCCTGCTCGCCCTGCTTTCCCTTGCTTGGCGGGTTTGGGGTCAGGTGCTGTGAACCCTATTTAAAGGCCAGATTATCTCGCTCCTAGGAAGGGGCTGGAGGGAGTGCAGCAGCAGGAGCAGGGCTCGCCACATCAGCAGGTTCACTGCCCTTCCACGTGAGGTTGTGTTCATTCCTTCTGCTCCCGCTGGAAGTGCTTGGTGGCTTTTGTGTCCCTCCGGCACCCAGAGGCTCCTTCTAGGGCTCCCTGGCCCTAAGGACAGAATGCCTTGGCCTTCAGTTTCCTTGGGCTCAGAGCATCTCTTCCTCTCCAGTCACTAAGCCTCTCTTAAGAAAGAAGTTTCCATTGCAAGGCTGAAAAGATGCTGTGAGAAAGCGAGACATAAACCCTGCACTGGACATCTGCAAAGTGAAAAATACCAGCTTTTCAAGCTGAACGCAGTTATTTTGGATGACATTTGAGGGTTTAAAATGTTAAAGCAATTTTTTAAAATACAGCTATTTGTGACTTTCGTTGATGATCCTTAAATATTGAGTTGTTTAAGCTTTGTATCTCGGGAGAACTATGGGTCAAGGGAAGAAAAAAAAAAAAATATCTTTTTCTCTGTCAGCAGAGCATTTCTTGGCAGTGGCCTATACTGGTTTGTGTGTGCAGGGAGCTGGTAGGGATCTCCATGGGCCTTATGCCCTTGGTGGGGGTTTGGGGCAGGTGGAGACACATGGAGGTTCCTCCCAGTCCTGGCGCGTCACGAGCCCCAGCAGCGGGGTTGGTGTTTCTGCTGCGGGCAGAGCGAAGCTGGGGAGGCAGCCAGGGTACTCTGCCTGCTGGGGGACGTGTGTGACCATCACCAGATCTGCTCAGCAGGGCAAATTCCTCTGTTCCTGAAGCACTTGGTGTGTGTCATCCTCAGCTACCGCCACCTCTCAGCAGCCACATGCGTTCTATCCCATGGCCAGTGGGCTTGTAGAGGAAGTTCTCAGGAACCAATTTTTTTCTGTGCCCTATATTTGTGAATTTAGCTTAATCATTTTTATGATCTTCCTTAGGGGATTATTAGTTTTTTATTAATCTCTCCCTTTGCCAAGTTGGAAGCTTCAACCATTTTGGAGCTAAATCTTCAGTGAATCCTTTTTTATTCATCTTTAGCTTTTACCGTTTTTTTTCCTAGCAGAATCCTACCTGGACCTCACAAATGTGATTTTCAGGTTTTATCTCTGACACCCAAGCCCCCATGAAAGTCAGTGGAGAAGGTCGTAGGGAATGCACAGCAGTGATTGAAACCAGGAAGCTGTTTGCCACTTTGCGTTATTACTGTAGGGAAAAAAGAGGAAACTCTGTTAAATCGCACTCCCTGTGCTCCTGGGAGTATAAATTACTGTCTTCTCTGCACTGCTGAGTCAAATCAGTTATGTGGCAGTTGGGACTTTGCCCTTTTTGGAAAGACGCTTCCTCCTCCTGATGGATTTTTCTGTAATCCTTCAAAGGAGAACTTTATTCTGGGTTCATTTCCCTATTTTTCTTTTTAAAAAATTAAAATAGAGCAGGTTTACTTTGTAGAGCAAATATTATGCAGGTCACAGCTTCCTCCTGTGCATGAAGATGATTTTGTCCCCGCAGTGCAAGTCTGTGGAGTCAGGACTTGGCAGCGATGCTTAAGGATGTGTCGCTCGCAGGAGCCCACGATCCCACACAGGCATCTGCCTTAAACACCATCACTCTGAATATCCAGCAGTAAACTGCTTCCTCCAGCAGTGAATCACAGTTGTGAAAGGCCCCTTTAATCTGCTGCAGTCACAGTTTGGGGGTTGCAGGCTGCTTTGGGGAGTTCTGTGCCCCGGCTGCTGTGGCTGCGAGACGCACAGCCAGGGCACTCGGTGCTCTGCTCGCAGGCATGGCTGTGGTTATCCCTCTTCGACAGCCTCTGTGCAAAATAGTAATAATAATAATAATAATAATGAAATGTCCCTCAGGATTTTGTTTTTGTAACTGAACACACAGCAGCCGTTGTAAACTGTCTTGGTAATGTCACAGCCTCTCTGAGAAAGACGAAGGGCAGGCGAGGATCCCAGGAACACGGCGAAAACAAGGCGTCCTGTGTTTGAGATCCTGTACAAAAATGTATCGTGGTTGCAAGGCCACGGGAGATGAGCCAGTCTCCGGGACTGCTACAAATGTTATATTTCAATGAAAGGTCAGCCAGAAACAAGGTCAAAACAAGCGCGATGCACAGAGCAAACAGCGAAGCTGCGAGGCACAGATAAAGGTTAATGTGGAGGGCTATTGGCATTAGTGCAGCATGTGGTCAGCTCGCTGAGGAGCAGGGGCTGAACCAGGAGATAATGAGGAGGGTTTACTCTAATTCTATTATAATGTATAATTAACCAGCATAATTGATAGCAATTTTCCCTGTGTGTCTGTGGGTGTGCGTACGTGTACGTAAAGTCTCATTTTCGGCTTTTGTGTGGTTGCACCGTTGCCTCGAGCCGATGCAGACCCTCCGGTGGCTCCCTGGCTCGCTCTCTTGCTCAGCCCATGCGTGCAGAGGGGGAGCAGCGTTTCCAAGGGCCTTTTTTTAATCTGCCCCTGGAATGAGACATGATATCTCCGTGGTATCCTGGATAAGGCAGATCTGCTGTTGATAAAGGTCTGTAGTGCCAAGAGCTTGGATGAAGTTGGTGTTTGAAGAGCAAGTCAGCCCTGTTTCTTTCTGGGTTGTTTGTACCTTTTATTCTCAATATCCCTGTGAAAACAGAGGGCTTGAAGTGAATTTTGCTTTTGTGTTCCATCTTTCGTGCAGGATAAAGTTCACACGTTGTTACTATGCAGGGACATAAGCAAACTCATGTTTCAGATGCACTGGGGATTTTAATTTTCCTGGTGCGCAAAGATGACAAACCATTGTGGATTCCTCTGCCCCTTTTCTGCAGAGAGCGAATAAGCTCCCAAATCAACCCCAAACCAGGCTGTAAATGCTCTCCTGACCTGGTGATGTTTGGGATTTTGTTGGATTCTGAACAGCTGGGGAAACCTCTGCTTTGGCATTGCTGCTGGATGCCAGGAAGTAACGTGGCCCACCAAATGAAAAACTAGGCTTTACCCACATGGTTGATGTTGTTGGGTTGCAGGAAGCCTTGTTGTACCTACTGTTACATCCTGGATGTGGTATGAAAACATCAAAGAAGGAAATTTAGGGTTGGTTTTGTGGTGGATCTTTTTTTTAAAGTGTTTTATGATTTATCTGGATGGCTGTTTAGCTTGTCTACCTTCTTGATTTTGCAGAGTACAATTGAGGGCAGACACTACTACACAGGTTTTTTTTTTCTTTCAGTATCTGGCAACACACATTTTTCAAATGTAAATGCAAATAACCCTCTTCTCCCATCTTAATCCCTTGGGATGGGAAACCTAAAGGCCATATTCTTCCTTGAGAGAGGGATTTACCCTTCCAGCTACATTAAATGTTAGCTGGAAACATGTGGCTAACGGCTCCCAAATACTAAGCTGAGACTCTTCCCTTGAGGTTCTGGTTTATTTGGAAATTTAATTTGTAATTTTTTTTTTCTTTCAAAGGTTACGCAACTCTTTAAGCCTCCGATTTTAGGTCACTCTGCCTTTTACAGCCAGATCCACCTCATCAGTGAGAAGGCTCCCTGAGGACTGCAAAAGACTCAGGCTTAGTGTTATCCAGGAAAAATGTGTATAATAGTTGTATTATAAAGTAGTAGGTAATGTAATCCCTGTCTGTCAGCCTGATGAGTGCCATATGAATGGTGGTGTGGTACAGTTGCATGCACTTAAAGCCCTTTTTGCCAAAATAATGCTAATTTTCCTGGGCTGGGTGATTCCAGGTACTTAGAAATACTTACCAGTACTCACAGAGGGAGTCAAGAGAAGTCAGGTGAAGAAATCAGGCTCTCATGCAGAGTTTCAGTGTCTGAGGCACTGCTAAATCTAGCAAAGGATTAATACCAAAATAATCCTGCTTGTCCAGGAAACTCGTGACAACATGAAGGTTTGAGATCAGTGTGATATGCTTTAGAAGGAATATAGTCATAAATTCGCAAGTCACCAGAGATAGAAACCAATTGCTTTTCATCCTACATCACATCTGAGCTTTTCCACGGTTTGTTTCCTGCTCCAGCGATATGAGATCCCTTTCCACTTCAAGTCTAGCATCATTTCAGTCCTGGCTTTCATCAGAACACAGAAAAATACTCCAAATCCAGCAAAAATGCCCATATTGCTCAGAATCAATTCCTCTAACCATTTGAAGCGTTCCATCCTGGATCTAGGTGGTCTGTACCATTCTGTAGTGCCATCAGGATTCTGGCTGCAGAAGTTTCATTGAAATGGGAATGGAAGTAAGGTGGCTCTTGGGAGGCTAGAGGTGTTGGGGGTTTCATTTTTTTTAAAAGCACTAGTGACTGCTCGATATCCAGCTCTTGTTAATCTGTTGCCGTTACATGTGAGTGTTGGAAAATCCCACCTGTGTTTTTGCTGCTTGTTTCCCCGTGGAGATTCTGTGCCATTCTGCACTGTGCTGGGTGTCCCAGCTGTGTAAAAGGTGTGGAGCTTCCACGGCTTCTGCTCATGGCCTTGTCCAGTGCTGTGTCCAGGGGTGCTGGGGCTGCTCCTGACACCCATACCCTGCCTGTGCTGTCTCTCTCCAGCCTCACTGCTCACGTGAGCAGGGCTGGAGTTTTCTAAGCATTTTGCAAGGTGCTGAGCAGTTGAAGAATACGTAGTACATGGCGACAAGGCTTCTTTTTCAAAGCCTCTTTGCCTGATTTATCCTTGAGTGCTGTGAGTTGGTCCATGCCTCCCGTAAGGCAGTGCCCATGAGTCAGGACTGTTTGGATTTTGGGTAAACCTGTGGCTTCAGTGACGCTGTTTTTACGATGCTGACAGGGACCATGAGCGTGGTGTGTCCTTCTCACCCTCCACCCACGAGGCCACTTTGTCTCCAGCTGCCTGCACCCCGTGCATGTGCAAAAATAACCCAGAGAAGAGTCCCTGGTGCTCCCCCAGCTCAGCAAGAGGGCCCCAGCAGGTGCCTGGGGAAGGGGCTGGGATCACAAACACTGGGCACATCGCCGTGGTGAGGGTGCTGGACACGTGGTGGTGAGGGCACCTGCAGCGGTGAAAGGATCCAGTCAGCTTCAGCTCCTCTCCTGCACTGGAGAGCTTGCTTTCCCGAAAAGCACTTATGTTTTTAAGCCATTTATTTTCTGTGGCACTGAGTCATTAAACATTTCTGCCTGTGTTTTGTTGTTTTTACTCCGTGTAGGAGCAGAGGGAATTTATTCAATGTCTCAGTCCGGTAATGCAGGGGCTGAGGAGGTGCTTGACTGCCTGACTCGGCAGGCAGAGGCAGGGATGTTGCTGCCTGTGACATCTTTCTAGTGAAGTGGGATGTCAAGATCCGAGATCCTTTTCCACTTAGTGTACAAGAGCATTAGAACAAAAGGAAACAGAAAGCAGCCCTGCATCACAAAAGAAACCAAACCAAAACCCCTCCGGCTAAAGTATATTTTTAATGTTATGAGCAATTTCAGACAGAAATTGAATGAAGCACTTTACCTGAGTGTTGATGGATCTGCTGGGGTCAGAGGAATTATGCTGGTTTACACCAGGCTTGTATGCGATCCTCCTTTTTTTTTTTCTTTGTTTTGTGGTTTGTTTTTTTTCCATTCCAACTGTGTTCACAACAGATGGTGATTATTATGTTTGTTCAGATCAATGAATATTAAAAAAAAAGGCAAGACAAAAAATACAAAAATTGCCCTTCAACTCAATAGAGTCACCCGGGGTTCAGCTGTAGCCTCTGGGTTTTCATTTGGACAATGTTAAGTTATAGTAACTTAAATGGAATTTTTATGAGCAATTGTTTTGCCATGAAACAGCATCTCCCATGGCACTGACCCAGGCAGATATCTGCCCTCTGGATGTGCCAGCCAGCTCTTGGAGCAGCCCTGGTCTGGTGGGACACATTGCTGAGGTGGAGATGGTGCTCCACTGGCCGGTGCCTTCAGGGGTTTATGGACCTGCTCCTCATCTTGCTTTCCTGGAAAAGACATGTGTGTACAAAGCAAATGTTTTAGTAGCATGAGAAATTTGAAAGCACATAAAAATAAATTATTTGAGACAATGCAAATTAATCTGTTGGTGTAAACGGGAGAGTCAGGAATGAACTGGGAGTGAGGTTGGGGATGGAGGAGATGGACGTTGGTGGCAGTAGGAATAGGACAGCTGCACTTCCACCTACACCCAGCTGTAAATGCTACCCTGCAGCATTTCCTCCTGCGTTGTTCAGTCTTGGGCTTCACTGTGTTTGCTTTACTCTGGTTTTACCTCAGCAAAGCCTCCTGTGCTAGGATCCATCCCTAGGGTGTGAGGACACACAGCTGCTCGCTGCCTTCAGTGTTTTTTCCAATGGTGCAGAGCACTGCCAGTCTCAGGGGGTGAGGATTCCTTCGGGCACAGGTGTTCCTTTGGAGCAAGGGTTCCCTTCAGTGTGCTAGCTTTGTTGCTGCTAAGGCTAAAGCACAGTCCTTTGTGGTATTTGAGAGATGAATGAGTCATTTGTGGCCAGCCCTGCTCCCTGCATTCACAGACAGGATCTGTGCTGCCTTCACCGCTGTGTGATCACACCCCTTTCTCCTTGTCGCGGTCCCCCGGGATGAGCTGGTAGCCCAGTGGGGTGTGGAGCTGCTTCATCACCTGTGAGCACTGCTGAGTGCTCAGCCTGTGTGCTGGCTGCTTGGCAAAGGGTCCCAATAGGAAGGGGAGGCTCTAGGAGTGCTTAAAATTGAAGGGATCTAAGGCATAACAAGAATAAATGTAACAAATCGCTTTTATATGGGCTGGAGGAAAACACAAATTGATGCCTGTGTTCTTCCCTGCTGCGACCTTGAAGGGATTCCCCCAGCTCTAAACAGTGAGTCCCCAAGTGCGCGAAGCAGAGGGAGAGGATGGTGCTTTTGGCCTGAGGAGGTGCTTTGAGAGGGAAGGAGGGGTGCTGCAAGCCCTGGGTGAGCCGGGCCGGCAGCACGTCAGGCACAGCAGGGCTCTGTGAGGTGGTGGAGTGGAACCCCAGCCAGCGTATCCATGTCTTACCTCAACTCCCAGCCTCTTCACCCAGATGTTTCTGTGCAGCAACAGCAGCTCTTCCCTTTCGGTGCAGGTGTTTCCACGTGTAGTTTGCTCACAGCCAGCTCAGGTAGGATCTCTCCTCAAATTTTGTGGAGGTTTTTTTTGGATGTTTTTATCAAGTCTGATTGCAATGGCCTGTTCAGTCAGCAGAGCCATTTCCTGCTGTCTCTGGAAGAGGCTGCAGGCTGTCTCCTGCTGTGGACAGCCTGATTTGTCTTCTTTTGGGCACTAAAGTTGAATATTCTTTTAATTCTAGTACAGAGGAGCAGAACGAAAGCAAGAGACTAAATGTGTTGGGAGAAGGGGGAAATGGGGAGCAGAATGAGACCAAACATTACTGATGTGTTGTTTAGGGTTTTTTCCCTTGTGTTTCGTAGCTATCTGATTTGTAGAAAATTTGTGATTTTGTCTTGCACATACAGGATGGGCTCAGTGCATATGGCTGCTCAGAGCAGAAGGCTGGTTAACTAATTGATGTTTTTAAAAGTACATGTATGATTGCATCCTGTAGGTAGACTGTCTGTAGCAGGCAAGTTTTAACCTCCCTGTAGATGTGCAGAATTGGGGGTAGTTCCAGGTGTCTCTGGGCTGGGAGTTTCGTTGGAGTGGGACCTCCATGCTCAGTTCCCAGTGGTTGTTGGGTCCAGCCTGAGCCCACTGCAGGTGCTGGCACTCTCTGAGCACCCAAATCCTCACACAGCCGTGGGCAAGTGCGGGGTTTGCTGATGGATGCAGTCCATGTTTTCACATGCTGGTGGGGTGCTCCCTTGCCTCGATTAGCTAAACCTTTGCCTTGGCTTTAGAGCCATTTTCGGAGCTGTGGGAATGCCCCAGCGCTGGGAGGGCTGTAGGAGAGAAACAGAAACAGCTGTGTGTACCAGCCCCTGCCTTTTTGTTTGGAGAGTCAAGTTCAGGTACTGGAACCATGTGAGAACTGTAGGTAGCTCCCTGCATTCTCACTGAGCATTGACTTTGTTCAATATTCACAATAGCACATTTTGTACGAGGACTAGCATTTATCTTTGCATATTTGGAAATTACTGGAGCTGAGGTTAAAACAATCTGTTCTCCTGTGGAAGCTGTGGAGTTGTATTAAAATAGAATATCTCACCTTCAGTGGTGTGGTATTTCATAATACATGCCCCCATTGTGTGTTAAATGATAAAGCACTGTAATAAAATATGTTCAGATTGTTCTTGCTATTTTATGCCCTGTAACATTCTACTGTTTGGATCAACTATTAAGGTCTATCAAAAGAACCAAACCTGAACGGGGCAGTGTGAGTGAGGATGGGGTTGTGCAGGCAGAATTTTCTACTGGCAGCAGCGTGGCTGGGAGGGATGTTGTCAGAAGACAAACCTTATACAAGAACAGTCATTCTGTCACAAACCTTCCTTTGGCTTTCCAGGGAGATCAGTTCCAGGAGCTCTGCAGGGCTGGAGCATTCATAGGTGAAGATCTGTGAGACTTCCAGAGGCCCAAATTCAGATACAGCCATTTCACAAGTAGAAACAGCTGGTGCTGTGGACTGGTTCCCTAGTGAGTAATGCTCTGTGTCACAGAGGGATCTTGGTGTCCCTTTAATTGGTGACCTTTGTTCAGAAGGGGCCTGGGACACGTTTGAGAGCAGGAGCAGATTTTGCAGGGAGAAGACCGGAGCTAAGGAGAGCTTTTTTGAGAAGCAGCTGTGCTGTGATTCGAGGAGTTGCTCATCCTCATGACTGATTTGCCTGAAAGCTGAAGTACATTTGGCAGTTAAAGTGACATTATTTCAGGTCTTTGACATTTGTAAAAGATGCTCTTGCTTCTCTCTTTCATCTCCTTTTCTCCCATGCTTCCCCCCTTCTCTAACTTGCATAACTGTCATAAATTGCCTACAATGGGCTTTTCTTTAGAGATAAACTCATTATTCTCCAAGATAAACTCATTCATGTAGTCTGCTCATCACTTTTGTAGCCCGCTCCTGAGAGTATCAAATAGAGAATCTTATTCTGACACTTTAGCTATGTATTAATAGCATTATAATGAGCATTACAGTTCTGGGGTTTGCAGCCTGAACCTCTTTTTCGGTGCCTACAGTCATCAAGTTTTTGGCTGTCCCTTGTGCGTGTTTGTTGGAGATTTGGAATAACAAATCACTGTGATACATCTGTTGTGCTTCAGTGTGTTTCAACTGCAATGTCTTAACCCAGCTTGGTCAAGGCTGGAAGAGCAGTGTGTGATGGATCCCAGTCCTGCTGTGTCCCACCCACACCGGCTCTGTCCCCAGGCTTTGGGCCATGAGTCTGAGCCCTCCTGGACATGGATGAGCAGAGGAAATGCACTCCCTTGGCTGATACACAACCTGCACACATCTCTTCCCCTGCCTTCTGAGGACAATCCTAAAGAAATAAGCAGTTCAGGGCTCAAGAGCATTCACAGAACAAATGGGGTATCAGGACTTGTTGAGCAGAAAAAAGAAGAGAAAAAATTTGTGCCATCATACTGCTGTAGACATCCATGGATTGCTATGTCTGGAATGTGCTCCCTATCTCTAAGGGGTGTAATAAAACTGGAAGAGGTACAGGGATGGACTGTGAAGATGGTGATCAGAGAGAGAGAAAAAACCTTCCGTGTACAGAGTGGGTGAACAGAGGAGAGCTCTACTCTGGAAAAGGGATGATTAAGCAGGAGTGTGATAAACATTGATACAGCCATGAATAAAGTAGATGGAGAGTGACTGTTCAAGTTCTTCTTCGTACCAGACCTAGAGGTGGCAGATGAAGTGTGGAGGCTCAAAACAGGCAGAAGAAGATATTTCTTCCTGCAAGCAGGCAGCGAGCTGTGGAAATCATCACCTCTGGGTGGGTGTGAGAAACTGATGTGGGTTTGGAAATGTGCTGGAGGCATTTGTGGAAGAGACAGAGCAAGGCTGCTAAAGAGCATGACTCAGGAGATCCCTAGTCACAACTTGTGCAGGTGGCTGATTATTCTGGGTAGACTCATTATGCTCTGAGCCTGTTCTGATCTTCCTTAGACCTTCAGCTGGCTGTTGGCAGAGCACCCAGGGACGTGGCCGCTCCGACTGGGTCAGTGTGGTGCCTTATGTTTTCCTGGGGAAAAGGCACAGAGGTAGTTGGAAGCATCTGGCAGGCTGGGCTGAGCCCTCGTGCTCTCCCTGAACCCCGCTGCTCTCCAGAGGGTCATGGTTTGGGGACAAGGAGGCCGTTCAGAAAATTGACTTAGATCGGACTCGTTATTCTTTTTTTTTGTTGATTGTTTGGAAACTTCTGTAGGATGCCAAGGAGCTCTTGCCCCTCTTTCTCTGCAAGTAAATACTGTTTCTCTTTGTCCTCTTCTCTGAATTTGTTTTTAAATTACTGCTTTATCCTGGTGTTGCTGAAAACAGGGAGATCCTTCTCACAATGATCCATTTTCCCAGATTCTTTCTTGTTCTTCCAACTCCTTCAAATGACAGCTGAATGCCTTTCTGCAGCCTGATTTCCTTCTTGCACTGGTCAGAACTGTGAAAAAACCTCAGTAAAATCCAAGTATTTAAATGGGGTGAGGTGCAGGGAGAAGTGAGAGCCTTCCCTGGAAGAAGCATCCACTGTTGTTCTGTTGCTCTGGGCGATGCGGGAACATGGTTCATCTAGCAGTAGGTTCAATAAAGATGCAAATTTTATACCTTCATCTTCTATTAACATCAAAAAAAGATGCAGCACTGTAGGAGGACAGTGGCTGTGTTACAGCCTGAGCTTGTTTGTCTTTGTTCTGGGATGCTGGTCCTCACAGGCACAACTTCAGTGACCCCTTCTTTGTTTGTCTGCCTGGTGTCGGAGGGTGTCTGTGGTTTTCCCTGCCCCTTCCAGGAAAAGAGGTGGCTTTGGCACATGTCATCTGCATAATGATCACAAATTGCCTACAATGGGCTTTTTTTCCTTCCATAAAAAGAAAGCACCCTTTTCCTTCTTTCTTTAATAAAAAGAGAGCGAAATAAATAAAACCCCTAGACAAAACCCAGTGGATGACAAACTGCCTTGTACCTGCAGTTTCCCAATTAGCTAATTATAACACACATTTGCACACAGGCTTTTTTAAAGCAGACTGTTGCTATTCTCTTTCTGTACAAGGTTTTTAGTCACTGTACATCTTGTGTCTTTAAATAATGTATTAGGAACATTTTCGAGTCTGTAAGTGCTTTTTTAATGAGTGTGAAGATTTTAATGGGACTAGATTGCTTTTCATGACATTTCAGAGTGACTTAATTGTAACAATGTTGAGAGGCTGTATTTTAAAGTTTGCTAAGTATGTCTGGTGCAGATTGTAGTCAAATGCTTTAAAGACAGAATGGCTGATGAGATCAGATATAGCTTCTTTTTTTTAATCTCAGCTTTGTTAAAAAGGAGAATCTGCAAAGTTGACATAAAAGAAGAAAATGAAGATTTTTATCGTCTAAACCAGTGGTGGTCATCCATTCAGTTTATTCCTATTCTCACTAATTTTCAGAGAATCTTTCCTGTATTGCTAGGTTCGTGCTTGGTCCTTCTGTAGTCACTGATGGGACTGTGAAGGGGCTTGTAAGATTTTTTTGTAATTACTATTTTTTTTTATAAAAGCAGCAGCTGGATTTGATATAGGAGTTGCATTCAGTTTCAGTGCATTTAGGCAATTTTCTGGAAGTGTTACAGACTGTTTGGGATGGCTTTAATTTGTGGCCAAATGGTGGGTCAAGGACTTGTCATTAGTCTCCATCAAAATGTGGGCTCTGTCCTGAGCCTCACTCCCTTCCAACTCCCTCCTGTCCAAGCCAGAGCAGCTCTGTGGAAGAGGGAAATGTTAAACTGGAGAGAGCTCAAAGGAATCAAGGCATAACCTACAGCAGCTCATACTGCTTTTGTTACACAAGCACCCCGTGCATAGGAAGGGCAAAAGGAAATAAAATAGCATTATGAAAACACTAGGGCAAAAAGGAATATTGGATGCAGCAGTGAGAACAAGCATGAAGTTATTTGCATTTCTTCAGTCTTTTCTTCCCAAAGACTTAACAGTATTTGCTGAGCACGAATGAAATACCGTGGTGTGCTCTCCTGTGGGACAGGGCAGCCCGAGGACTATTGAGTGACTTGCTTTAGGTCACCTGCAGCATCTGTGGCAGAGCCAGACTGGCATCTGCATGACTTGACTCCGTGGATTTAATTAAGCAGTGGGGCTTCTTGTTTCTGGCAGGGCTTCTAGAAGTGACAAAACTTTTTGTCTAAGAAAAACGGAACTATAATTTAATTTGAGTTAGCACCAGCCTACATCCAAAGTAACTTCCTGAATGCAGATTTAATTCTCATTTTAAAACAAGTGAAGTTCTTAAGCATTTTGAGGGAATTTCAGAGCTAAACCTGGCTTTTCTCATGAATGCCAAGGGGAAAAGATGTGCAGCGAGTCAGTCAATTTGCATGTGAAGTTATTAGTATATGCCAGTGTTAGATTTCACTTGACTTGCTCAGAGGTCTCCTGTGCCTTGGCATGGGATTGGAGAACACCTAGTATTTGGCAACATGCACCAGGTCAGAAACTGGTGATGGTTGCACCTGAATATAAAGCTGTTGAAATCACTGGAGGTCCTCTGCATTCCAGAGCTGAGCATCTGCTGCCTTCCATCCGTCTTGACTTCGTTTTGGTATCTCCTGAAATGCTGGTTCTGTAACCTCCACTCGCTGTTCACAACCACAAATTGCTGTATATGAGCCAGTCCCTAAAACAAAAATATACCCTGTGCTGTGCCTGTGGTGTATTTTGATTTTACACAAGCTCGATGGGATGAGTGATGGTATTTGTTCTGTAGCACAGGCAATCCAAGAGGGCCAACTGCTGACTGTGGGATTTCTGTAGGGGCAGGGTTGAAGGCTTTTGGAGGAACATTGTGTTTCTGAGTTGTCAGTAACAAACAGTGGGCCTTTTAGCCTTGATGCCAAAAATAATTGTTTCCACTGGAAAAATAATGGGAAAAACACTCATTTAAGAATAAAGTCACATGAGAAGGTGTTTGGGGAATGAGGAATCCCTTCCTCGCCGCCTGGTAAGTCAGGATCAGCTCAAATGGTTCATGTTTCTTGGTGTGCCCATACCTCTCAAATTTTGGTCTGTTGGGAGGGCTGAATTACAGGGTTGGACAAATCCTGCCCAGAGGCTGCTGCAGGCTTTCATCTTTGCTCCTTTCCTCTGATGAATATCACTGAGGAAGAGATGCCTGAACTAGTTCTTGAAAATAAACATAAAGGAGGGCTTGGATAGATGTGCAGCATTGCTGAGCCTGCCCAATTCAGGTTAAAGTCACTTGGCACTACAGCTGCTCCTTGTGAGCTTAAAATGACACAGATGGATGTGTGACAGTCACAGTCACACCTCAGGTGAATCTGTCGCTCAGGACTTTTTCCACTGCCACCTCTTGAATCCTAAAGATCTATGTTTGCTTCATACTTGCAAGGACACAGATGACAAATGAGCAGATAACTGCAAAAGTTACACTTGGATGCTGCAGATGTTGCTCCAGCCGCTCTCACTCGCGGGTGCTTTCCTGGCTTGGTGGGAGCTGTGTGTGCACGGTTGACTTCAGTTGATGTGTGGATGTTTTCTGGCAATGCAGGACACTTCTCTGTCTCTCTGTCAGCCAGGAGTTCCCCACAGCCTGGGAGCTGGCCTTTGCTTTCCGCTCCAGGCTGGGATTTAAAGAATGTGTGTTGAGGATCTCTGTTTAACCTGTGGAGAAAGGACGTGTTTTTGTTAGGGCTAAAAGCCCCAGAGGAGATGGTAACTCCTGCACTTGCTCATCCCTCCCAGGACCCTTGCTCACTTGCAGAGGGTAGGTGCCCATCAGTGCAATCGATGGCATCATCCTGCTTATCAAAGGAGATGTCTGCAGAGGCGCCTCCCTCTCCCTTCCCAGCCCCGCTCCCACTCCGCGCTGCCCTGCGGCGGTGCCCGGCTCTGTGTGTTTGCACAGCCAGAGCTCTGGGATGGGAATGCTTTTATTTCCTTCAGATCCTCGGCACTGCTGCTCCGCACAGCACCTGGCACCCGGGAGCACCGAGGGCTCTTCCTAGGGATGAGTGACAAGTAGAGACAGGGTAGAATGATTTTTAAGGTAAAGTAAAGGAAAGTGGGTCCGTGGAGTGTCCCTTTATTAGCATACCCTGCAGGATTAGACTATAAACCCAGGCTTTAAGAATGAGTGTCTTTTATAATTGAAGATCAACCTCAAATGTGTCTGCCTGTTTGTACACAATGGAACTTGGATGGAAGTTGTCTATTGAGATGTAAGATGAAAATGACAGAAACATCCACTGACAAAATACACCTAGGTAGTCTTGATTAGATTAAATCAAATGGTTACAGCATCTGGAGCTTTTAGCATGTAGGGGGCATCATAATGGCCCTGAAAGCTTCCCCAAATCCTATTAGATAGGTTAATCTCATTGGAGAATACATTCCAGGTCTACATAAACTGCATTGCTATAATACTTTCTGTGGTTGCCTAATCCTTTAAAGGTGAACTGTCGTAGACTAGCTCTGTGGAGTCCATTGTAATGCAGTGCCCCAGAAAAGTTCAGGAAAACAATGCAGTTAAAAGAGAAAAATCAAACCTAAAAAGCTGACCCAAACTCAAAAATAACTCAGAAGCTGGCAGGGTGAAGTAGAGCTGCAAATCCGAGATGGTAACTGCATTGCAAATGGCTAAAAACCAAAGCTATTTTCCTCATTATCATGCTGTATTTTGTTTGTGCCACTTGGGAAGAATTGCTTCATTAATTCCTGTGGATCCTCCATGTCCCCTTTTCAGCTGACTCTTTCTGTCTCTGGAGTGGTGGTCAAATATGTGAGATCTTCCCATTTTGACCAGGGGTGCTCTGGGGAACTGGGGCTTAGAAAAAGGATAAATTTACCTCAATGCCACAGGCTCAGCTGAGCCTGCTGCTCTGGGCCGCCCTCCTTGCTTTGCTCAGGGATTGGTGTGTGCTGCCTCCCCCAGGACATGGTGACTGAGCACCGGCTCTTTTTGGGAAGCTTGGTGCAGAGATGGAGCAGAGCCAGGTGCTGGGCTCCTGGCAGCATCCGGTCCCTGTCTGTTGGGAGTCATTCTGAGAGCGCAGTGCTGCAATCTGGGCTCCGTGCTCAGCTGTGCAAGAGGAAGGTGTAAGTTACTTCACGGGGTGCTACTCCCTGGTCCCAGCTGGGCACTGCTGGGGGATGGACCCAGCCATTGCAGGGCAGCTGCTGGACTTGCTCCAGCTCCTCCTCCCCATTCTTGTTCTGGCTGTATCACCTGCCCTTTTGGCACAGCAGCTCTCTGGGGTGTGATGGGTGAGGTGGCAGCAGTCCCAGCCTCTGCTCCCTCCCTGTCCATCCCCGAGGTGATGCACTGATCCTCACTCTGCTGCACCTCTGGGGACTTGCAAGGGACTGATGTGGCCCCGTGGCACCGTTAATTTAAGATTTGTACCCAATTATCTCTACCTCATTGCCATCTCTCCCACCCTTTCCAGCCTGTGGAAGTAATGAGTCAGTCCCTGCTGTAGAAAAGGGCCAGATTTTGGCATGATAAGAGATTAAAGCCTCAGTTGTGGTCACTATTCTGCATTGCGTGGATGTCTTCTGTGACTTTTAAAGAAATTCAGAGTATTCCAGGGAGACCTTACTGCAGCCCTTCACTACTATAAGGGGCTTGTAAGAAAGATGGGGAAACTTTTTGGTAGAGCCTGTAGGACAGGGGAATTGGTTTTAAACTAAGAGGCTTAATTCAAATTAGATATAAGGGAGAAATTTTTTCAGTGAAGGTGATAAAACACTTGCACAGGTTGCCCGGAGAGGTGGTGGATGCCCCATCCCTGGTCACTCTAAAGGTCAGGCTGGATGGGGCTCTGAGCAGCCTGATCTTGTTGAAGTGTCCCTGCCCATGGCAGGGGGGTTGGACTGTGTGATCTTTCAAGGTCCCTTCCAGCCCAAATCATTCTTTTATTTGCTGGTTCTATATTCTGCCTCCTGCTACTTGGTTCGTGCAATAAGGAGCCCAAGTCAGAAAAAATGAGCCTCTTTCTCAGCTGCCTTGATGTGCCTTCTGGCAGAGTGTGTCCAAACACGTGGCTGGGAGACGTGGTGCTGTCTTCCCTTCGCTAGACCCGACTCCACATGCAACCAGCAGTGTAGTAAATGTGCATGTGTGTATTGTGAGTGTATCTACAACCTGGCTGGCTGCACTTAAATAACAATTAGATTTGCTCGTTGACCATTTGGCACTTAGCAGTCTCATAATTAACCAGTAGAGACAATGAAGGAAATCCCTAATTTTTATAATACTGCCCTGCTTTATGACTGTCTGCACAATCATAACCTCCTGCTTGTACAAAAAAAAGCAAACAGTTCAATATTTTAACAGATGTTATATATAAAAAAGAGTTCAGCTTGTGTATTAATTTGCTTTTCCTTGTGCTGTCTTTTGGGGTTTTTTTCATTGAATACATCCATGGCTGGTGTTATCTGCTTTGGATTAAATGGCTGCTACGTTTGCTTTCCCCTTTTCCATATGGTGCTGGAGGTGGTGGAGCCGGTCCCTCAGCCTGGAGCAGGGCCCCAGTGTTGCCTCCACAGCAGCAAGGCTCCTTCAGGAGTGGCAGCAGTTCACATACGGATGGGCAAGGGTCTGTTGTTCTTTCCAGTCCCCCACTGGTGTGGGGGGAAGCTCTGTAGCCACAGCAGTTGCTTGCCAGCTACCAGGGTTTGAGAGGCCAGCGTGATTGATACCAAGCCAAAGGAAAACATGCCAATTGCTTTGCAGGGAGACATGGGGTTGCGTTAAGGGAATGTGTTTTGGGTCAGTATCTCCTGGGGTGGGAGAAAAAAATCCCTGTTCTTGTGAAAATGAAGGAATTTGCAGTATGAGTTACCTGGGGACTGTGCCTGGAAAATGCACCAGTGTTGTCATCACTGCAGTGCAAACAGGTAGGTGCATTGTTTGCCTGGGAGCTTCCCTGTGTTTGTGTTATCCTGGGAGAAGGGTGGCTGTCCTCGCTTGCTGTTCTCAGATCCTTCAGCATTTTTCCGGTTGCTCGCTCCAGCACAGGGTTTGCCCAAGGCTCAGTCCCAGCAGGAGGTGCCCAGCACATCCTAACACCAGCTCCCTCCTGGCTGCCGAGGAGCCAGGCAGGGGGAACACAGGGACATGCTCCCACATTTAGCTAGTATAACCTGCAGTTCATTTGCTTGCTTGCTGAAGCTCTTCACTTTAGATGGGTTTAAAACTCCCTTTGGGAGCTGTAGCTTGGATAGACTCATTGATCTGAAGCATGAAGTCTCCCTTGCTCTGGTGTGGTAGCTGGGACTGCAACTGCTCCTCAGAGATGGGGTTCATCATTTGCACTTGCTTGTACAAAGAATGGGAGCAGGAGCGTGAGCTGGTCTGCCCGGGGCTCTTCTGTGGCTCGGGGCAAGAACCAGGCACATCTGGAGGGGTTTGGCTGAGTTTCCAGCTGTTTCTCTCCATTGAGTCTGGAGCCTCTGCTAATTCCAGTTCCTCATTTAATGAAGCCAAATGCAAACAGAACTGCAGGTCTCTAACTAATATTGGAGTGGGCTCTCTCTCTCACACATTTGTCGTTTCTTCCCTCACCACTCCCTTTTGAAATAATTTATTTTCTCTGCTTAAAACATTCCTATATTGTTATTGCTCTCACAGTGGTGCACACTGCACTCACTAAATCAAATTTATAATGCTGGAATTAATTTAGAAGGTTTCTTCCATTTTCTCTCCATGTACATTTAAAAAAGAGAAGTTCTTTAAATTAACCTGATGTAACTGGATTTGTTTTCACTTTATTAGCTTTGGAGGGGGTTCTCTTGAGGACCTCAGTGTCATTATATTATCTGAGGAACAGATCTGCTTCAGTCTGATGGAAATTTTTAACAAGAGCAATGTTTTCCTGTTTCAGAGTGAGTAAATACTTTACTGAAATCCAGGAGGCTGATGCTCTGCTGCATTACCAGTAAACATGAAGTGAAAAACAGCTGGCAGAGTGGAAGGAGACTGAGAATACCAAGTGCTGGTGTGCCTGCTGCTCTGCAGAAGGGCTCACACTCAGGTGTATTTTTGTGAATGATTTTATCTGTCCAGAAGATTTTAGCTCTCGGCCAGCTCTGAAGCAATCTTGTTTTCAGTATTTATGGTTAGCTGGGTGTCTTATCTTCCCCCTGTACCGCTTACCAGAGGTGTGGGAGCTCGGTGGCTTCATCATCGGGATGTGTGATGCCTGGGAATAGCTGCTCCTTGTCCCCTGAAGCTTCTGCCTGCAGCCCTTGTGCCCACAGCAAGCTCAGAAGGGCTGGGGCCAGGCAGGGGCTCTTTGCAAGGTGACAGGAGCAGGCTGATAAATGCCACAGCAGGATTGTCAAACTCTCCATGCAGCAGGTGAGACAGACACGTGCTGGAGTGTCCTCCCCTTTGGAGACAGGCCCCGCTCCTTATTTGTGTTGTGTAAGGAAAACAGCCAAATAATACGAGCACTGTCACAAAACTAATTTTCAACTATTTGATTATCCAGAGCCATTTTGGTGCAGATAAATATTTCTGACCCTGGTCGGCACATTATTGCTTTGACCTCTCACCCCTGGCAAACCCCTGCCTGCATCCTCCCAGGCTGGATGGCTTGAAAACTATTATCAGTGACAAGTAAAAGACTGCAGAGAAATAAACAACGGGGACCTCTGAGCTTGCCCTTGTAAACTCCGGTCAGGCATCACCCGAAAAGCGCCCAGAACACAGACAGATCAATGCTCTGCACAGTCCTCTGCAGACACACTCACTCGCAGAGGGCTTTCACAAGCTATAATGCATGTTTTGATAATGTCTTAGCACTGCATTTTTTTAATGTACTTCCTTTGTTTGTTAAGGTGCCTTTCAAGCCGAGTCAGTGCTGGCTTTCCATAAAGATTCTCTGGTGCTTCCATCATATACGTTGAAAATGGTGTGCACAGAGGCAATTCTGTCAATATATATTTTTATGTATTATTCAGCTCCTGTTGTTTGTGTTTGCCAAGGAAGTTTGCATGCAATCTGCCAGGTTAGTTTCTTAAAAGCTTGGATGCTGAGTTTCAGTTTTCAACTAACTCTTCCCTGTATAGGAATGAGCTGTCAGGAGCAGTGTATTTTTTTGTTCACTGCTGTGCAAGTCTTGGATGCCCAAATAGAAATGTGACAGGCAGAAAAACCAAGAATGTGCATTTTTTTAGTTTAAAAGGAATTAGTAAGTTCTTGAGGTAGTTTTTGTTTAGCAGTGTTGGTGTCAAAGTAAAGTACTCCGGGCTTCTGCACTGTGGTAGCTGAAATTTGAATAAGGTCCTGTTTTTAATCAGCCATCACTTGGGAATCGAGATGAGCCATGAGGGCTTTCTTAGGGGATCTTCTGTTTCAGTGAATTAGCACCATGAAGGCAATGGCACTGGGGTGAGAGGATTATGGTTGGAATGAACACCCAGAACTAATCTGCTTCCATGATTCGCTGGGCACAGTTGGGAAGAAAGCTAACCCAGAGGGAAGCATTTTACTTTTCCCCCCATGTGTACTGGAGATCACATTGTCCTGAATGACCCCACTTTCCTCTTACACTGCTGTGTTACAAAGTGCTGGGAAAAAAGGGGCCGTGGTGCTGCTGTGTTACCTTTGGGGTGTTCCTAATCCCATTCTCAAGAAGGTCCTGCTGAAGCATCACGCTGGCTTTGCCTGTTTCCTGCTGCTGCTTAATGAAATCCCAAGAAAAGCATAAAGTTAAATTTGGGTTTACAGCATTCATCTCTAAAAGGCATTTTTACTTTTGTGTTGTTGCACTGCTTTTCTGGTTATTGGGGTTAAAATCCTAGTGATACCTTTGCTGATACCTGTTTTTCACCACTTTTGAAATATCAAGGATGGATGTAATGGTTTTTTGGTGGAGGGGGATGTGTAATGGGCAGGAACCACAGGGGAACTTGGGTTCAGTTTCTTTTCTGGCAGGGGACTTGGTCTTGTGCAGTCATGTAAAGAGCAGCTGAATCTGGCCTAAATCCTCACTCCTGAGGTGCCTTGTGGCAAAGCACCCTGAAGATCTCTAGACAAGGTGTACTAAAGACAGCCCGTGGTGTAGGGAAGGGAATTTAGACCCAGAAATCTGATCCCTTGCTTTCTCTGCACTGCTCTGTAAAACAAAGAGCCCTTCCCTGCATCACTCTTAGGTGCTGATGAAAGATGCTTTTAAGATTTAGGTGTTTAAAGAGTCTGGTAAGAGGGAAAATACCCAGAATTGGAAATCTGCTCTGAGGGCTTAGTACTGACCTGTTGGAGGTCTGACTGATAGACCCTGGAGCCCAGGCTGAGAGTTTTGCTCTTCCTTTTAGACAGTCTCTGATCTAGCTCATGTGTTAATAGAGATGCTCGTGCACATGGGCTTGGCCAGAGTCCAGAGGCACAAGATAGAACCTGATGCAAGGGTTACTTCAGAGGTGGCATTTCCTTCCCTTTGTTTCAGAATTCTTTGAAATCCTGGTTTGAGGCATCAATCTTGAGCCAGGCTGAGCAAACCTGCATTTTCTTTCTGTGTTTCCCTTTCTCTCCATTTGACTCTTTTACTGGCTTTGCTTATAGTCCTGGTGTGCTTTCCAGGAGCTGCCATTAGTCACGTTCCCCAGAGTCCCCGTTTCCCTCCTGGCTGTGATGCGTGCCATCGCCATAAGTTTTCAGTTTATTTAAAACCCTGCTGCAGCAGGTTTCCCCCCTGCATCCCTTTCTGAACTAAAAGCACTAGGCTATTCATTATTTTCAATAAATAAGCAGTCATTTTGTTAATCCATCTTAAAAAGTATGATCACCCACAGGTGGAGTGCTTTTTTATTACTGTTATTTGATTCCTTCTCATAGATCATTTTGCAGAGCTCCGTCTCTCAGTCACGTTTCCCGGCTGCCGTGGGGGATGCAGGAGGTTGCTGGCGTGGGCAGCACTGCTCACCAGGGCTTTGGGCTGCTCTCACAGGGCCAGGGCTCAGCGGCATTGGCTTCAGGGTGAGCTGGTTTCTCTCCACCTTTCTCTGCCTCCCGTGGTGGCAGAATCCTGCTCCTTGCCTTGCCCATCAGGGCGCTGTGTCGGCGGTCAGATCCCTGGGCCAAGTTTCCTAAAAAGACATTGCAGCAGCAGTTGCACAAGGCAGGGAGGAAACAACAGCTGGAGGTTCTGCCTAAACATTTGCCTAGACCAGCTTATGACAGGTACTGCTGTCCTGGTGTTGGACTTGAGTTAAGAGGGCTTGATTCTGTGCCATTGATCTTAATGTCGTGAATACAAATGCAGCATTTACTCTGGAGTAAATCAGTAGTATTTCTGTTTCTGCCTTTAGAATTGCATCACGTGTAAGTGAAATAAAGATCGAGGCTCTTGCCATGGTGTAATTCTAAACGGGAAAGAAGAGGATGAATTTTTAGAAGTCCTTGTTCCTAGCAGAAGTTTGCACTTGGTGAATTATGCTCTTAATTTCAAAGAAAAGCAAAATAAAATCACTGACATGAAAATCCTGTCTGTACCTTAAAAAAGCACATATATGGATGTGTACACACAAACTATTGTTTAAAAAATAATAAACCTACAAAAAGCAGTTATTTAAGCTGCAGGTAACAGTTATTTGGCAGTGTCTGGGTTTTGTTTGGCTCACATTGTAAAAAGCCCCCAGCTGTGATGTTTTCCGCCCCGTGCTTCCAGTGGGGCCTCCTCCAGTCTGCTGGGTATGGGGCTGCTGGGAAAGGTTTGGCTCTGGACAGCAATGGGAGAGACACCAGAGTGCAGGGGAGGATGTGAAACATGTTAAAGGCCCTGGTTGGAGGGCTTTGAGAGACGAACATGGAGGTTGAAGATGATACTTGAATGGAACAAGAGTAAGGCAGGGCCGGGGGGGGAGCACAAGGATGGGAAGGCAAATCTGATCCCAACTGGCATCATGGAGCAGTGGAGGGAGCCGGGGGTAAGACAGACCTCCAGAGGTGCTCTCGGGGACTGGGGGCTGATTCACACTGGCACTGTCGTGGTTTGCATCCTGTGGAGGCAAAAGGGATAGAAAAGGCATTTACGTGCTTGTTTTAAATTAGTTTCCCTTTTTTTGAGTTGAGGAGCCCTGGGCTGGTTCTGTGGAGATGGCACTACTGAGTGCATGTGTGCTGAGCATATGTGAGAGGGGAATTGAATTGCTCGGAGAGAAGTTTGTCAGCTCTAGGTACAGCAAAGAGATGAGAAAAGACAGACGTTTTGGGACTGTTTCTGCTAATTTTATGTGAAAGAGTAAAATGCATTGAATTATGCTGGAAGAGGGGATGTGATACGTGAGGCACTGAGGTGATGCCTCTTTGCATGGTAAAGAACAGCTTATAAAAGCAAGGGCAGAGATGGGAACAGATGGTACGATTTTTGTTGGGGGAAGGTAGCTGTTGGTTCTTTAAGTTTGTTTTTAAGAGGTGACTAAAGAAGGCAAGACCACTAGTGGAGAAAAAACTGAGAAACAACCTTGCCAACAAAGCATTGCAGGCTTTGTGACATTTCCACTGTTTTCTCAAACAACAAGGCCAGGTCAGAGTGCAGGATGAGTGTCCCTTCTCTTCCCTAAGCCTTGCACCGCTCCCGGGAGCACATCTGTTTGCAGAGGGGCAGCCTGTCGGGGCAGCCCTGCTCCGAGGCGCTGCGTGCAGGAGGTGTGTGTGACACAGGCTGTCGATGCTGCTGGTGCTCACCTGCGGCTGTTTCGTTTTCCCATTGCAGCCCTCAGTCCATGATGGTGAGTGCTTCCCATCAGCTGTTCAGAGACCCTCCAAGAGAGGGAGGCAGCCCCAGCCAGCCCGAGGAGATGAAGGACTCGTGTCTGCTCGAGCAGGGAGGATTTGCTGCGGAGCATCATGGTTTTCACATTTATTTTGCTGGACTAGTAACATTATCCTGCATTTGTCACAGCTCTTTCTAGAACTCTGATCTTTTTGTCTGTATTTAAAGATCTTTCTATTTTCTATTTAACAACAGGAGGCTTTAGGTTTAAATGGCACAATAGTGTATGTAATTTATATATACAAAAAAGATAAATTGCTGCTTCTCGAGACACAAAATGCAAGCATTGCTTTGTTGGCTGAATTAACTTTTGTGCTATGTCAGGCGTGGAGGGTATTGTTAGAGATATGATTTTAGTATATAGCAGTACTAAATATTTTATCTTGTTGGCAAGCGGTGTTGTTGCAGAAGGTTTAAACTTCAAAGTGAGCTTTGCTAAAATGCCTCTAAAATAAAAGAAAAAAAAGGTGGAGAGGGAGATGTAAGAGTGACTTGATTCGTGCTGGAATGATTTCACAGAAGGATTGTTATCCACTGAGACACAAGGCTTCTATTTGACCTCCTGCTGACTTCCCTAAACAGTGTTTGTAGGATGTTTAAACACTTTAAAAAAAAAAAAAAGAAAAAAAAAGCAAAACTGCTCTGCCGGGTTCACATCTCTTTTTTTCTAAGTGACACACAGAAAAGGTATTTAGCACTTACAAAGAGCTTGTTGGCGAGCTCTCAGTTCTAGGGACGCAGAGGTGACCCAGGCGCTCTATTTTAATTTCATTTTGGTGCTGGGTCTCCCTTTGTGCTTAGACTCTGCCCAGGATCAGCCCATCGGCCTGCTGTCACCAGGAACATCAGCCCCGTGGTGCCGGGCGGGATGCGCACAGGAGGTGCTGCTGTGTGGCAACTTCGCCTCCCCAGGTTTGGGGTACCTGCTGGGGCATCACCTCAGCAGGAGCCCAGCTCCCCTGCCTGCTGCTCCACCATGGGCTCCAGCAGCCTGTGTGTGATTCGTGAGCTATTCTGGGACCTTTCTGGCAGAAAAGTGCAATATCATCGTTGAAGAGACTGCTGCGGGATAAACTGTGACTAAGATCTGAGCCGGCAAACTGTGCCGAGAGCTCCCAGGCGTGGGGATCTGCAGTGGGGTGTAGACACAGGGAGGCTGCAGGAGGGGTTAACCAGGCTGATAAATTCATGGGCTCTGAGCCCTGGTCAAGGGGCAGCTCTGTGCTGCCCTCCCCCAGGTAGCCTGGGCTCTCTGAGAGCTGCACGTCACACACCGGTTTCCAAATTTTGCTCAGTAACAGTGAGCAAGTTCATTGTAAGGCAGTTATTCATGTGCCTAAAGCTGTTCCCATTTGTTTCACCTCCTTGTCTTTTCCTTGTGCTCCCTACACTCCATCTCCCTCTTGTGCTGCCTTGCTGAGCTGGCGTTTCTAATGAGAGGCCGGAAATTTAACGTGGACTGAGGCTCCATCTTCTACCATGGAGGTGTCCAAGTCTTGGTGCCTTCAGGTCATCTGTGACCAAATGCTGCAGGACGGGGCAGGTCAGGTGTGGGATGAGTGTGGAGCACAGGCTGTGTGCCCACATCTCCTTCCTGCAGTGCTCAGAGCACCTTTCCTGGGGGAAGGAAGTACCAGGAGACATCAATGAGGAGCAGTGTGACTCACAAATTGTAGATCAAGGTGAGCCCAAGGGTGGCCCATAAACCAATTACCGGGTTAAGCAGATAATGGCAGTGGTTGGTGCACGGATTTATTGTCACTTCTGCAGTTCTGAAGCACTGGGAGAAAGGAAGCTTTCCCCTTCATCCTTGAGGGTACAGTGAGGGTCGTGGTGGTCAGCAGGAGGTCACTGGTGCTCTCCTCTTTGCCCTCCTTTCATGCACTTTTCAAGACATGCACACACGTGATTCCCTTCCTCCTGCATGTCCTGATGTGCCTGAATCTGGCACATTGGTCCCCTGGGAACAGAGCTAGTTTTTAAGCTCTAACAGGCTCCCTGTTGTCACCATTTGGGACATCTCAGCAACAGAAATGGGAAGTGACCTTAGGCAGGGCAGAAGGAAACTGTGCACAGTTTAAGCCGTGCCTCCTGCTGTGTCGCTCTGGTTTTAAGGGGATGTGTCTAGAGCTCTAGAGCTGGTGCAAACCCCGGTGGTATTAATGGAAGGACCCTCACTGGCTGCCCAGGGGCAAGTGGGGCCCTCTGAAGGGTGTGCAGAGGGGTGCTGTGGTGTTCTGGGAACTAGAATCTCCACAGAGGCTGCTTCCCATAGCTGTCACGCATCGCGTATGATCTCAGAGTGACATGAGTTGTGTTACCCGGATTTTAGGCAAAGAAGAACCCATTTTTCATTTTTGGCACGTCCCTGGGAGAGACCAGGCTCTTCTCAGGGTGGTTAAAGCTGCAGGCAGAGGAGTTCAGCTCTGCAGGGCCTTTGCCCATGGCTTTTACGTGGCAAGGTTGAGTGGTTGCATCCAGCAGTGGTGGTCCGGAGCATTACTGGAAGTAACATGACTGCGTAACTCAAACATAAGTGCTAAAAGGTAAAAATTTTTGGCATAGATTAAATATTCAACAAAGAGGTTGAGCTCTGCTTGCTTTGACAAACAAGTACATCCCCAAATGGATCAAACAAGTTGTAATGCAGAACAAATTGGAATAGTAGAGGATTTGTCTCAGATGCTTAAAATCATATTTTATCCCCTGCCTTTATATTACCATCTATTCAAGCAAAAAACATCTTTTGAAATACTGGTGGAAAAAAATGCTGAGCGCATGTTGTTTGTTCCTTCATGCTGTGGCACAGTCTTATATTTCTGTCTTGTGCTCTTTTCCAACCTTGGAACAACCTAAAAGAGAGCTGGCTAATGTGCTGTACTCAATTGCTATCTCTTTTTCCCCCAAAGGTTTGCAAAAATTATTTTAAATAAAGCAGGGTACAAAGTTCTTCTAATTTCTAGCACAGAGAATTCATTTTCAATTCCTCTATCAAAGCAAAATGACAAATACAAAATGCAAGTGAAACCAGATGGACTAACTATATTAGGAGCGCTGCATGCATATTTTGTGTCACTTATTAGCATTCATTAAGTCAAACACGGGGAGAAATAAGCTTTGCCTACATGTATTAAACCAATAAGGCTGGCAAGGATCCAAGCCTGCTCTCGTGGATTAATTGTTTTATAACTGCTTTAATTAAAATTGTTCAGTATATGATTAACCTAAAAGTTTTAATTTCCACAAAATTGTTGAACAAATGAGACATTAATATTTTACATTAACCGTGGAGAGTGTGCTGTGGTTCTCTGAGTAGCTCACTGTAAACTTGAGGCGAGTGGCCTTGGTGGGGGGTGGCCCCAGGTGCCCCTGTTTGGGTGAGAGGCTCATAATGGGGCAGCACGTTCCAGAAGGTTCCACAGCTCCCTCCATTGTGAGGACAGGGCAGCACAGAACACTCTTGGTCCTTTGCTTCCGCTGAGGGCCGGCGTTGTGGATTGTCCCCCAGGGAGGGTGGCAGTGCAGTGGAGAGGCAGGAGGGACGAGTTTATCCTGGGCGTGCCTCTCCTGCCTTGGCTGTGCCAGAGAAGCACATGGGCTTTACAAGCCCAGTCTGCCACACTCCGAGCTGCTCCTGTCTCAGGGATGGACACAGTGAAGAGGGGATGGGTGCAGTGAAAAGGTGATGGACAGAGAAAAGAGATGACAGACACAGTGACAGACAGAGTGAAGGAGTGGTGGCTGCACAGCAGCTGCAGTCTGGAGGTACCAAAGGCACATTTACTGAGGTGGTCACCCCATTATAAGGGTCTCCTGCAGCCTCTCTTCCCTCTTTTTGTAATCAGGGATGCTGCCTGGTTGCTGTAGACTGATAATTATGAGGTTTTGCCACTATTTAATCACTCAGTTTTTCTTACAGGCTGATTGGGATTTCGTTGCAAAATGTGCATCAAATGCCACAAGCGAATGAAGGTTTGGGGCCAGTTGCTGTGGGCACTTCCTAAAGCTGTGCCATGCTCACCTCCTTGGTGTTCACCCCATGATGGCTCTTCTGCAAAGCTAGAAGCTGTTAAATCTCCAAAGAGCCAGACTCCTGTGGGGATGGAGCAGTTGGAGCTGTTTGGTCTAGGCAGAAGAAAAGCTGATTACCTGTGCTGAGGCCTGATGGGGGTCAGGTCACCTCCAACACGGAAAACTGCCACAGGATTTTCGGAAATGCGAGGTGTCACGAACTGTGGTTTTCCTTGCCTTATCAGGAAATCTGAGCTTTCCACGTTTACATTTTGCCATGCCTTTCTGGGGTGTTATATTACCAGAGAAGTGTCGCAAAGGAGCCGTGTCTTGCAGGGTTGGGATGTGCTGGGGAGATCTGCAGCTCACTCTGCCCAGGCCTGACCTCCTCCTCCTGCTGTCTGATGAGACACTGTGGCTTCAGGGTGTGGATGTGATCACGCTCTTGTAGTTTACCTGTTTTGCTGGAAGTATTTTGACGTGTGACATTGCAGGCAGACGTGTGCTGGCTGAAATGACTGCAGAGCTGGGCTGCACCTTGCTGTCCTCCTTTCAAAAACCAGCCAAGTCGTGATCTAGACTCACAGCCCTGTTTGAGTCATCACAAAAGTGTCACTGACGTGGGACTGAGAGTTCATATCTAAATTGAACTCCTTAGGAACCTGTTTTTGAGGTGGCTGGTGTTGCCAGTGTGGGAAGCGTGGTGTCAGGCCCCCAGTCTGTGGGATTTCTGTGGGGAAAGAGGCTCCTTGCCAGATGTGGGAGAGCTCCTCGGGTTCTTGGTGGTACCTCGTGTATTTTGCTCGTGCTCCTTTATGAACTGGCATTGGGAAAAATAGTCTTTATGTTGATGGCCTCCATGGTCACACAGTATGCCAAAAAATAGACTTAAGTGACGTGCTGGCTGTGGAAGGTCCAAAACCTCAGCTGAGTTTGCTGGAAATGATGTGCACCGCCATGAAATCTCCTGCTATTGGGTCCTTTTGGAAGTACTTCTGTTCGAATGCTCTTAACCTCCAGTTCAACATTATTATTTGGGCTTTGAATGTGCCATAAAGTATTTTGCTTTCTGATTCTCACTGAGCATCTTTGTGCTTTCCAAAGTGGAGCATGAGGAGTGTCTGCCATCGCTTCAGAACATGGGTATTTCTCCTGGTGGGAGGGCGGCTGCAGAGGGCTGCCTCTGCTTGCCTTCAGCACCTACTCCTGGCATGGCTATTAAAACTTCATATGGCTTAGAGTTACCATGATTTGTGGTACTTTGAGCAGCTGGCCATGGTTTGCTGGGTTTCAGAGAGGGCAAGGAAGTCCTCCTAGTGTTGGTAATGAATTTATAAATGCTCCTTATGTCTAGATTAGGTGGAGTCGGGGCAGAGTGATTGGTGTTCATTTGTGTTTCAGTTTTAGGATATTTGGTTAAGCTTGCAGTGTTGAGGAAATGAAAAATGGAGGGATTTTCAAGAAAGTCTGTGAGGGTTATCTAACTCAAATGGAGATGGATTTTGATTCGTGTAGCTTCCTGGAAAAACATAAGGAGGGTGTGTACACATGCACACAGACAAACATGTGCTATGTGCTGCTCTATGTAAATACAGCAGTTTCTCTTTCTGTCTCGTCTGATGGGAGATTTTGTGTTGCTGAATCATGTAACACAGAATTATAATGATAATGAGCAGAGTTTTCCGTGGCAGTGCCAGGAGTTGTCTGTTGTTACCTGCTGCTGTAGGCACCAGGCATTGCTGGAAATCAGACCACAGCTCTCGCTTGCCTGATTTTAGTGCCTTTGGGCCCTGGATCAGTCTGGTAAAAGTCAATCTGAGAAGCTAGTTCTTAGGTATTTGCATGTGAAAATGTTGCAGTAATCGACCTTTCAGGGTGTGCACGGGGATTTGAGAACATTTGCCAGACCCACATGAGTCCAGCTCTGCTTTCCTGCCCTGTCTCTGGGGGAGATGAGGCTGCAAATCCTGGTGTCCTAGCTCCTAAGTCCTTGTGTAGGGCTGCTGTGGAACACTGTTCTCTGGAGTCTCCACCTGTTTTAGGCTGTGGGAAATGCCCCACAGCAGCCTCAGGCTGGGAGTGCTGTACCAGTGATGCCAGCCTTGGGAACCAGGCAGGGCTTCTCTGCATTTGAAAGATAAAAATCACTTGTCTGTAATCCCACCTTGTCACGGAAGGAGCCAAAGCAAAAGCATGTAGGTGTAGTACGTGGTGATTTCGTTCAGGGTGAGCTCTGAATGCACCAGTATTTCTGTAGGGGCTGAAGCCAGGTGTGAAGCCATGGTGGGACATCCTGGACAAATCACTGGGAAATGCAGCATTAGCCATGCATGAGGCAGGTGGCCTTAATGCATTGTTAGGGATGTCCCCTCAAGGAACAACTCGTGTGTCGGGTCCTGCACTGTGTTAGCTGTGAGTGCAAACGAGTGCTGCTCCACTGTCCAGAGAGGAGGATCAAAGTGCTAATTCCTCCTGCCAGAGCCAATTTCTCTGGGGACATCCATTGGCATTCCTTCGGCTGCTAATTTGGATGCTAGTTAGGGTTGAAGGGATTTACTCTGCTCTCAAGGCTAAAAGGCATTGAGAAATTTCCTTTGCAGAGCTGCTGCCCAGCTCGCAGAGCTGCCCCGAGGGCACTCCCGTGTCTGTGGGTGGGTGGCTGCAGTGGGTTTGTGCCTTCGCTCTGAACTGGGGCGTTTGTGTTTTCCTGCTCCTCTGGTGCCGAGAAAAGAGTGAGGCAGGGCTGCTGAGAGCTGTGTTTGTGGCACCTGGAGATGCACTTTGCAGTGTCAGAGTGGCCATCCCTGCCTGTGCAGACCAGTGCAATGCTGCCAGGCTCCCTCCCTCCACCACTGCCACCTTCCTGTGCAGGATCTGTCCAACAGCTCCCAGCACACTCCAGTATTTGTGGAATCCTCGAGATGATGAAAAGCAAATAAAAGGAGTATCAGAGCATTGTGTTCTATACAGCAAGAGATGTTTAAGTGCCTCTGTGGAGATTCTCAACCTGCTTTTCATGTACAAGGGAAAGGCCTCTGCTGCTTTCCTGCTATGCCCTTTCCCTTCTGTTGCTGTAAGGAGAGGTAACTGCAGTCTGTGTTGAGGAATATGCAAACCCAGTGCATTGTTGTGTTTTTTGGTTTTAAAAGCATCTTTTCAGATTGGAGACCAACGCTTCTCATCAATGCACAACTTAACCTCTGCTGCTCCCATCTGAGCCGACAGCATGTCTGTGCTGAGAGCTGAAGTGGACTCTCCAGGCTGTACTCCGTGGTATCGTGTGCGGGTTTAGCACAGCACAGGCTTCCTGGCTGCAGGTGCGACTGAAAGCAGCTGCTCTGGAGAGCTTTGTTTGTCAGGTGTTCCATGAAACCTTCCTGAGGCGTGTCCCATGGCACATCCCTTCGTGTGAGGGTACTGGAAGGGGGAGCAGGGGCAGAGCCCTGGGGGAGGTCGGTATAAATGCTGAGGTCCTTCTGCCTTCGTGACTGATGTGCCCCGCAGCAGAGCCCAGCAGAGCAGGGCCACAGGGAGGAGCAGGTGACCTGGTGAGCTGCACAGGTCATGCCAGCTCAGGTGTCCTTTGGGAAATCCACTCAAGCAGATCCCTCCTGCTGGTTCACCAAACCTCTCTGTAGGAACCCCTGGGGGAAGGAGCATTGCTGTTCTTTGTAGGACTCATTTTGAGACCTGTTTAATGACTGCTCTGATGATTCATCTAAGAAAGAAAAACTTCAAGAGATGAAGACCTTCCAACTTTCTTCCTTCTGAGCATGAGTCTAACTTTGCATGTTTACACAGTTTCTACTCGCCTCCTTTATTTACTGAGAAGTCTAGGTGGAATGATGAACATACCAGTTTATTAAAAATTCTCCTTCCCGATGGCCATAGTTTGTACTTTGTTTTTAATGTAGTACAGCCAGCTAATTCATTGGTAGCCTTCACTTCAAGATTGTTGACATTATCCTCTGACAATATATAATGTGTGGTTAATCCTATTTCCTGCAATCAATATGGTAATAGTAATTAAGTATCTGAATTATGAAATACTTATGTTGTTTATTTTTGAAATCACACAAACTTCCTGCAATTAGATACATAAAGCTAAATTATTTAATATCAGGAGCTGAATCCAAGTCATCTGCACACTAAAAAGCCTTGTTTCTATCAACATAGGGTTTACAACCGTTGTAATTTTTGTGAGTTTTCATGAATTGTTACATTTCCCAGTGATTTTTCAGGCAGTCTTGCAACATCAAGAATTAGAAATACGATGGGCCAGCTCTTCCAGCTGTGGAATTAGAATTCAGACCAGCCCATACAGGCCAGATCTTTGGCCTGTGGGCACTTTTTCTGTGGCATATTAGAGGTTTTCTCTCTCTGTATCCCGAAGGCTTTATCTTCTCCTGTGGGCTGAGAGCTGGTGCCTGCCCCTGCAGCCTCCTGCTGCCAAAGGCTGCTGAGCCATGAACGCCCTGGTGAGCTCAGCAGAGGGGTGGGGACAAACCCAGGCTGTGAAACCAGACTCACTCAAACCTGGGTGGACCAGGGGATTGTATCTCTTGAACTGCTGCTCTGCAGACACTGGTGGTGTGTCCTGAGCACCCCACTGCCCCGGGGAGCTGCAGGGTGCTCTTCCCCCTGTATCCCTACTCAGGGAATCCACGGGAGATGCTCCAGTTGTTTCAGTATTGTCCATCCTGTGAACAACACATCTGCTGACCTCACCTTGCCCGCAGATTTCAGAAGAAGGGAGGAGCTGGGGACTCCTCTCTGACTTGTACCCAAATGGGCTGTACAGCCATTCAGAGCCCTCTTCCCAGGGATGCAGAACATGTTGCATTTTCCACCCTGGTGGTGTTTTTGGTTCTTGAGTTCTTGCTTATCTTTATTCAGCCCAAGCTCTGTTATTCAGTTCATTTTGTCCCTGACAGGTTTTCATTTCCTTTATAAATATATAGCATTTTCATTGGCCTCTTGGCTGTGAAAAGGATTTAATACATTGCTTTCTCCACACTTGCTTTTTTTTGTTACTATCAAAGGCTATTCTTTCTTTTCCCAGTCCCTTGAATAATCACTGGAGACAGTAAGGGAGTCTTTCTACATAGCTGCATGCTTGCAATACATGGTAATAAATATTAAGCTCCTTATGAATTGTAGCAACTTGTGTTTTGATTTAAGTTTTAGCAATTGGAGATGGCTTTTGACTTGTAGACAGAATGTTATGTGGTGAATTTCCAAAGATCTGCCTACTGAATACACATCTGCTTGTACATACAGGCATTTATGCACTGCTCCTCACTTTGCAATGCAAATGTGTGATCTGCAAGTCCAATACGGGTTCTTCTGTGTGCAGGAAGTGTGAGGCAGGATCTGAGCTCAGGCTCTGAATTCCACTCCCGTTCTTGCCCTTTCTTCTGTGACCAGAGGCAAAAGTTGCTTAACGTCCTCCATACCTCAGCATAACGCTCTGCAAAACGGGGGTGACAATGCCAGTGGCACCATGCAGTGCTGTACGAGCTGAAGAGAGAGGCTGGAACCACTCCTGACACTCTGGGGAGTGCCTTTCCTTATGGAAACGTGGTACCTTTCCTTCCAGGTGAGGCATCCCCCGAATCAGTGTGGCAGAGAGAGATGCAGGCATTCATTCCGAACCAGTTCATTTCCAAAAGGATGCTGGCTTGGGTTCAGCCCCAGATACAAACCTTGTGATAACAAACAGGGCACTGAAAGCCAACAGGAGAAGTTTCCATCACTTTTGAAAGCTGGAGTGGAAATATGGAACACTGAACAAACATGTAAGTGCCTGGTGTGGCGCTGGCAGCCTCGTGGTGCCTCGGCTTCCCAGGAAACCCCACTGTCCCAGTCAAGGGACCTGCCAGAAAGGAGTAAAGAGAGAAGCAGCAGGCAAACATAACTCAACCTTTCATTGGTTTTAATATTTTGAGGTAAACTTGATAGAAAAGGAAGGAATTTCTCTTTGCATGTGCCATGATTTATATTTTGAGGTGAACTGCATCTCTGTTGTATTAGAAGATAAATGTGCTCTATATTCAGCTGCTGTTGTCTATTACTTTTCACTCTCTAGCTCACGTAGAAGAAACTTCAATGTGCCTGAGCTGGGAGCTGTCTTTCCTGAGGGATTTGTGGCATGGACCTGTGTGTCCCAGAAGTCCCACAGTCATTATTTTATTTCCATTTTCCTGCAATGTTCAGCATTTTTTTCATGTCACCTTCCTTGGAGTGTTCCTCTTACTATTTTCTCTGCTGGTTTAAACAGTCCACAGCATCTGTTCCTAATTTTATAAAAGTATGAAATTCCATTCCTGGATCTGTTTGAAGCACAGGAATCAAATACACACACACACACACACACACACACACACACACATCCCCTATGGAACAAAGCATCTTTTTGCCATTAAAATATGTTATACCTAAATATATACTTGGGGGGAAAAAAAATCAGTATCACATTTATATTGTGAACTGGAGAGTAGATAGAGGTACATCACCCAGCCCAGTCTCTAGAGAGGTTTGCCTGGATTTAATCGGGAGCCACGTCCCACCAGTGTGGGAAGTGGTGTTGGGCAGTGGTGCTGTGAGCAGGCAGGTGAGTGCAAGGGGTCAAGATGGTCCAAAAGTGTTGTCCAGCCCTGGCACAGCTGCCCAGGGCAGCGGTGGAGTCCCCATCCCTGGAGGGATTTAGCAGATGTGTGGATGTGGCTCTCGTGGACGTGGCCGAGTGGTGGCCTTGGCAGTGCTGGGGGAATGGTTGGACACAGTGTTCTCAAAGGGCTTTTCCAGCCTAAGTGTTTCTGTGTCTCTGTGGTGGCACAGACAGAGGCACTGCCAACCCGTGGGGCTGTGCCCTGGGTTGGCACTGTGTCCCTGTGGGTAACTAATGCCGTTGGTGTCGTGGCATTTCTGCGTGAGGATGGCGTGAGAGCTGCGGGAGCTCTCGGTGCCTGCTGGAGTGCCAGGAGTCTGTGCAGGGCTTACAGAAATGGATCAGAGCGGCCTCACAGAGAGCCATCAGTATCTCTGAGCACTTGAGGATGTGGGCATAGAGGAGGAGAAAAGGTGGTGAGTAAGAAGTTAGACAGTGGAGAAGAGAGCTTGGCTTACACGATGAGGAGGGTGAATTGAAAATTATTTTTGCAGTCTGTCTATTACTCCAGCAGAATCTGGATCCGTTGCAGGATCTGAACCTGGACAGCAGGAGAGCAGATGTCTGAACAGGGTCTGAGCACAGCTGTGACTCATGGCTGAATGACTTGGGATGATCAATGATCACTGCTCAAAGGGTAACTGGCTTCTGCAGCCAGGGACCTTCTCTGGGTCAGTTATGTCCAAGGAGGCCTGGAAAAAACCAAGCTGACCTTTCAAAGCATCCTTAGATGGTTGGCTGTTTCTCTCACTTGATTTGTGCTCAGAGCAGGAACCGGTGCAGCAGGGTTTGATTTCCTTTGAGATGCTGGGTTTGGTACTTTGCTCTCTCAGTGACTTTGGCTGGCTTCAGACCAGCCCCTCTCTGAATGTGGGAAGGGTACATATGGAAGGAGAATGAGTTGCAGCCATATCATAGTGTGGCCTGCATGAATTGCATTTTCCCCTCTGCTCCTGTTCAGCCAGGACTGGTGGCACCAAGACCACCTGTGCAATGCCACAAAGCATGTGCATGCTCTGAGAGCTGGATCTGCTGCCTGAGCTGCCTTCACTCTTTTGCTCTTTGAAAAGGAGCAGCTCAGTCCACACTGGGTTTACTGGAAGATTTGGCTTGAAAACAGGTGACTGATTAAAACACTGAACTTTGCTTGTGTTCCTGCTGTTATATTTCAGGCCCGTCACCCAGCTGAGGTTGGGACTCTGGAGCAGGAGGAACACAATTCTTACAGGCAGATGATTCTCAGTCCCTTCTCTTGGGAGTTTTATCTGAGATTTCCATGTAGCATCCCATCTCAGGACTGCCTGAGCATCAGCAGATGTTTTACCTTTTATATATATGATGAGATTTTTCATCCAGTGATCTCAATTAATTAAGCCTTGTAGTACTACTTTGAGTTATATGAAAGCTGGCTGGATACCCTCGCTGCTCTTGCTCCCACATGATGTTAAACTGCTGAAGCAGTAGGTAACTGACTGAAACCAGATTAAAGCTCTATTATTCACATAGATGTTAATCATGAGCAGGGATTCTTTGCACACTGCAAAACTCCACATACCTCGCTGGGCTTTGAAGGAAGAGCAAGGCTAAAAATAAAGGGTATGAGTGATTACCATGTCCTCCTTCAGGGAGTGGGTTAGCTGTGTTTTTGAAGAACTGGAATGAGCGCTGTAGATGTTCATAGAGAACTCATCTTGGTTTTCAGTGTTCTGTCCCTAAGCATGGAGTTTGGATGGGGGTGTCTCTTACGTAAATGCAGATCTTGGGTCAGAAACTGATCTTGCTAAACGAGCTAGAAAAAGTGGTAGCTTCAAAAACTGAAATAATTGGGTATTTATAGCCCAGTCTGCAGTGTGTTGGTGCTCTTGGTTTGCTTATGTAGTGCCCCTGTGCATCTGATTATCGTGCAGCACACGAGTAGTACGACTGGTTTCTTGAGGAATATTGCTTGGGCAGAAGGCATTCTTGGAGCTTGCATCATCTTTAGGAATGGAGCCCTTCCAAAAGGATTTGCTATAATAGGATGCACTGGAGAGAACATAAACACAAGACAATAATGGCAGGAAATACTCTCACTTAGAAAATATACTCAGACACGTCATTTATGTCATAGTTTTCCTGTGAGAAATCTGCCTAGTAATAAAACCTTTAAAAGTCCCCCAAACCTGAGGCCAAAAGCCACTTCATTCTGAATTGTTTTCTACCTCCTGTAAATGTATTGAGTTACAGTTTTTGCAGTGGGTACTTGACAGAAATACTAATGCAAGTACTAGAGAGAAGAGGCCAACCACCAGAAAAAGTTGGAACCCATGATCTTTTCTTATTGGTGGCTGCTGTTAATATGGATGTCCACCCTCATTTAGTGCTTATGAGCTAATAAAGGATTTCTGTGTTGAAATGCTGATGGCCGGATTGAGTTTCTTGTTTGACTTGTCCAGCAATGGAGAGAACTGCTGGAGTGATTCTGTCCTGCCACATGGCAAGTCTGAAGCCCATGTTTGCCTGTTGCTGGGCTGTAGGAAGGTGGGTTTGGCTGTCCTCCACAGCTGCGCACGTTTGCTGCTCAAACTGTGCCTGAGTTTTTGTTTCTTGCAGCTCCTCCTGTGCCATCGGTAACTTGCAAGCAGGGTCTTACAAGGCTGGTTCTTCTGCTGTGTGGATTTGTGCCCTTGCAGAGGTGCCATGGGAGCAGTGTGGGGTGTGTGCCACTGTTCCATCTTCCCTTCAGTCACTGTCACTGCTCCCGCTTTGCTGAGTTCATGCCATTAAGTGAAATGCTATCTTGGGAGATTGCTGAGTATTGTGCTGTAAATGTTGTTGATAAGCTCAGAATTTCCTATTTTGTCTCCTAAGGAAATCCTTTCCTGGCTCTCTGAGCAGCTTATGGGGTCCTTCATTCCCACGAGACCTTCCCATCCCAGTGTCTTCAACAAGTAATGGCCCCAGTGCTATACACAAGTATCTGAAACATGAAGGGACCGATGACCTCACAATGTGGCGAGTTTCTGACCCAAGGCTTCCCAAGTTCTGGCTGGGATGCTGCCCTTTGGGGAGGTGACCATCCCCTCCTGCCCACTGCTGTGTCTGGCATATCCAGAGAGCCAGTGCAAATTTCTTGAGGGTGTTAGAATTAGGTTAAGAACAGTCCGAGGTTTGGCCGTGCAGTTTCGAGAACCCACTTTGATCTGAACCTGGTAACTCCATTGAGGACAGATCCTCTAGAGCTCCAGGACACTGGCTGTAGGCTCTTCTCCACTTGCCTCATTAGCATTATGTCTGTCCTTAAGGCTGTCTCTTCACAGGACAGATCACTGCGTCGTCTGAGGGTGCTGGGAAGTGGTATCTATTAGGATGTACGGGGTATTCTGCTCTCCAGAATAATTTCCCTGGTTTGGGCTAGTTTTGCTTTGCTACCCCTGTGCAACACATGGAGAGGCCGCACTGGCAGAGTTTCAGTAAAAGCCAGTCCTGCAAAAGTACTGGTTATCTTGGATGTGCTTTGTTATTGTGTTGTAGGGTTTAAGTTTGTTTAATTAATAGCTGCAAGGAGGAAATCTTCTCTTTCTCAGAGCAGCAAGGACAGATCTCACAGTCTCAGTGGTCAAGAATGAAGCAACTGCCAACAATACTCCAGTCTCTTTGAAATGTGATTATATGGTTCAAGCCTAGCCCTGTGAAGTGTAATAAAAAGCAGCAGGAGACTATAGCAAGGCTGAAATATCATGCTGCTGCCTGCTTTTACCAGTTCATACTGCCTTTTGAAGAGTTGTTGTCTTGGCAAGAGGTTGGCCAGCAGCCTGAGCAAGGCAGAGCCAAAGCAAGGAGAGGCTGGGGTCCTGGAAACAGTTACACCTTTCAAACAGCTGTCCTTGGAGTACAGGAACTATCTAACCTGGATTAATTATGATGAGAACAGAGAATTGGTGTGGAAAGGTGAAAATCTTGTGCATTTACAATTTGCTTTCAAGCTCCAGGTGTGTGGTTATGTTGTCTTCTTCTGCGAGCCATTTGGCAAGTGAGCAGCACAGAGGGCTGCAGAGTCAAACTCTGAACACTGGCAGAGGTGATATCCAGACACTTCATGTAGTCAGAGGATTTGCTTGTGGTTTCCAAGATCCTTAATCCAAACTAAGGCAAAAAAGGGGTCAGTGTTGGCACTTGCAGTCATAGTTCAGTGGTCTGGGAGCACGAGGGCTGAGAGGACCAACCTCCTCTGGGTCCAGATGCTGGGTTAGTTGCAGCCAGGTCACTACTACAGAGAGCCAGGGAAGGTATTTGGCAAGTCCCTGTTCCTTCTTCTGCCATCTCTCTTGTGGCCTCTTTCCCCCAGGGTTGTTTTTGTGTGTCTCTCCAGCCTCGGATCGTTGTGTTGCTGATGTTTCTCTCCTCCCACACTGCTGCCTTGCCCCTCCTTTCCTCATCCCGAGATCCTAACCTGCCTCCTTGAGACCATCATCATGTTTAGCTCCCAATATGTTTCACAGACCTGTTGCGACTCCAATTTACACAGATGAGGTTTGGCATAACAGAAACATACATCATCCTTTTCCTTATGGTAGCTGGGGAGAACAGAGGGTATTTCCCCAGCTCCTTCCCTGCAGCCACTGGAGTTACAGCACTGGAGGGTCCCTCCTGTGAGCAGCTGAGGGTGAGACTGTGATGGATTGACTCTGCCTTCTGTTAATGCCACCACTGCCTTTCATGCCCTGTTGCTATTTGTGTTTTTTGATGAATGATTAATTAGAAAAATAATCATTTGTAAATTGTGAGTGAACCAGACGTTTGGCCTTTCCTGTAGGGAAATTGAGGCTCCAAGCTCTGCTGCAGCATGCAGCCTGCTCACAAATGCAGGAGTATTCCCAGGCTAGTGATGAATTTACATGAAGTTCCCTTTCAGCATTTTAATGACTGTTACAGCTGAGTAACTAATGAAAGATATTAACAAACAGAAGAAGTAAATATTTAATTTTTCTATAGTATTTTTCCAGCTTGTGGCAGCCAGTATTTTAAATGTATGTACAGGAGGATTTCTGCCCCATTCTCTCCACCTCTGCTTGGAGTACAAAGCTTGCTGTATGTGCTGGACAGGATGAACGCCTCTGTGGAGATATTTTACCCCAAAGTGGGCTGTTCCTCTGCTCTGTCGTGACAGTCTGCGGTCAGCATTCAATGGCTGTGATTTAGCACAGCCCAAAAGGCATTTCTCTGCACCAGGGATTGTTGCAGCTTGTGGTCCCCTGAAGATGAGATGGCCACAACAAGGTCATTCAGTAAACCACAGTGATTAGTGACTCCATCAAGAAAAGCTGCTGAACGCAGCAGGGAACAGTCATTTGAAATGTCTCAACTCTGATAATTTACCTTCCTCCACCCTTTAGTATTTCACCTCCTTCCTTTGCCTGAAAAAGCCTGCTGGGGAAGATTTTCTGCAGGTTCTCGTTATCTCCCAGCAGATTCTCTTGCTTGTTTTTCTGTTGTTTTCCTCTGTGGTTCACCAGGATGTGATGATCTGGTTTGCTGGGGTTTGGGGTCAAGCTGAGGGATGCTCTCCAGCCTGAAAGGTTCTGCCTGTGTTATATTCAGATATGCAGGGAGAACTGGGGCAGAAGTTGCCTAGAGGAAAGGTTTTCAAAGGAGGATTTGTCACTGGCTTCAGGGGTGTTTATTATTTAGCAAGCACAGAGCTGGCCGTATTATTTTGGCACACGGTGAACCAAAGGCGTGCATGGACGGTGTCATGGTGGGGTGGCCGGTCCCACAGTCCTGGCGGGTCCAGGAGCAGTGCCAGGCACGGGGACACAGCGTGTTCCTCCCCGCCTCACTGCCTGCTCTGCCATCCAGGCTCATGGCAGCAGACCCAGCCAGAGGTCCCAGCCCAGCAAATTGGACTCTGTGCAGTTCTGGAGAGCTGGGGAAGTGTTTGCAGGTACAAGCTATGAACAAATGAGGCAGCTGAGATCTTTGTCTCTTAGGCATTACGTGCTTTGGAGGGGGAAGAATAAATCTGTACTCGAAGCCTGCAGGAACTTCATCAAGCATTTATTTAGGGAAATTTGGCCAATGTGGTACACCCACTATGTCATCGTGGTTGTCCGTGCAGGGCCCTGCATGATGTCAGTCCCTCTGCGTTGTCTCTGGCTTGGTCCTTGTTTTCGACGGAGCCGGTCCAGGCTCCACACGACTGGGATCCAGCTGCCTCGGCTCTTCCCCACGCTCATTTAGTCTCCCCAGCCTGCCGTCTTTTACAGCCAAGAAAAACTTCTGCTAAGTGAACCAAAGCATTCATCTGGATGGAGATATATGTATGTAGCAAGAGTCTGTGTGTATTTGGATTTTTAAAGAGCTCATCAGAGTAGATCATAAAGCCAGAGTCGAAATACAGTGAAATGTCTGATTTGAGACAGTATTTCTTAAACACTGGTTTGTTGCAGATCTCCTTTCTACCTACATCTAGACTTAATTGCCTTTCCTGCTTCTGTCTGTGCACTTTGAAATAGATAAGAGAATGCAGGAACTGGGCCGTCCTTCTGGGGTCAGGAGACAGGATGGGGACTGTCAGGATCTAACCCACCACTTGTGAGGGAGGTGAGGGGAAACGGAGGCTGGATGCTCCAGATGTAGTGTGTCATGCCCACACGTGTGAATGTGCATGGACACCCCTGCTCCCCAGAGGCTCTGTGTTCTCCTGTCTTCTGCCCCCTGTGTCTAACGTGTCTCCCCTCGGCTGGTCTCTGTCCTTGCTGAGCTGGGAGGTGATGGTTCCTGTTTGCCACGGAGGGGATGTGGGTTCCTGCTCCCTCAGCAAGTGCCCAGTTGAAGCTAAGTGCCCCGATCCTGGCAGACAGCAGGGAAGGGTTTCACAGAGCTGCTCGGTCAGGATCTGCTGTCCTTTGTGTGCGGGGTGGGCTCAGGTCTGTGGGACCTACCAGCCCTGTGTTCACTGGGAATCCAGGGGGAGAAAGACCCCTGGTACCAGCCCTGGATGGTGCTGCTGCAGTGGGGGCAGCCTTGCAGGAAAGCATGAGCTGTTTCTTCTCTGCTGCCTTCAGGGTTATTCCTGCTGGGCTGGATGTCACTGGGTGCTAGGCCGGGTTCTTTGGCAGGACTGGCCTCTGTGCTCACACAAAGCAGGGCACATGAGTTTAACTGGCCTCTGCCTGGCTGATTTTTCTCCCATTACAAGCACCTAGAAAAGTTGTTTGCCTTCCTGAACAGCACTAGGAAGGTTTTTTCTTCCTTTCTGAGATGCTGAAGGGGATTAGATCATACAGTGGAGTATTCAACTGTCAAGTGATTTACAGCAAAGATGCAGTTGAGTTATGAGAGCTGTTAAAATGCCTGTTAAAGTACTAAATGTTTTTAAAAACTCATATTATTTGGCTGATAGAATGTAAAGGTCTGATGGAGCCATTACTTTGCTCTGTATAAATACACATTTGGCCAGGTGTTATTTATGTACACTCTCAGTGTTGTGGATTGCAGTGACCCAGAGCCATTGCCACCAGGTGGTTGTACATCAGCCTGCTCAAGCCAGGCAGTGGCCTCATTTCTGGTGGACTGTTGGATCAGAAGTCCTCACTCTGGGGAAATTTAGCCTCATCTTGGCAGTACTGGGGTGATTTGAGGGGTGGCATTGAGGCATGCTTGTGTCTGGAGGTGATGGCTTTCAGTGGTGCCCTGAAGTGATCCCTCTTTTCACTGAGGGCTTCAGTGCCTTGACTCACTGGCTTTCTGGAAGGCTTTGGCAGAAAAGCAGCAGGTCAGTTGTCCCAGAAAACATGGATGCATCTTTCCTCAGCACCAATATTTCTCACGTCCCAATGCTTCTCATGATGGACATCAGCAAACGAGCCTGAATAAACACTTTCAGTGTTTATACTTACTTTAAAAGAAACAGGGTAAATTTGTGGTCTGTGAACTCTGATAGTTGATATTTATTTTTAAAACTCAGTTTTGCACCTGCTTTTAAACATGTTTGCCCAGAAGAAACCGTGGGGAGTCAGTAAGTTTACCACAGATTTATGGCTGAGTGTCAGACTTCCTCTCTTCCCTAGACCTTTGTAACCCAGCAGAGTCACCGTGACGTCCTGGTTACCTGCCACTATAACCACTGGAGACAGTCCAAGTCTGTTCCTGACAAATAAATATGGGAGACTTTGGCCAAGTATGTGTGATGTCCTCTAGTGTACAGCACTCCTGGCTTGCTGAAGTTGTCTGGTCAGGATGCCCTCGTATCCTACATCTGAATTCAGGTGCTGCTGGATTTGTGGACAGCAGATGTACACCCTGGTATATCCTCCTTGCACTGATAGCCCATGGCTGATCCAGAGGAAAAACTACACACCAGCTTCTCATCCAATGTATGAAAAATTAATTCTTCTGGCTTCCTGGACTGTTGTATACCTACGAAGGGTTGCAGTGTTGTGCTGTGTAAATTTGTGGTGGTGCACAGTAAATATTATGCTTTAACGGTCACAGGTCTGACATTTCTGTTGAGTTATGTACCATAATGTTCCAACACCATGGGCTGAATTTGATCTTAACTACGTGGGTGCACTTTAGTGCACGCCTGAAGAAAATTGGCCACTAAACTTGCAGGTTCATGTGCACAGTCAGTGATTGAACAATCTGGTGATGCCCCAAAAGGTATGAAATTAATTTTCAGGTACAATAAACAATATTTCAGCCCTGACTGGCTTGACGGAAGCTTCATCTTCCAGCACTAGGTATTGAAATGGGTTGCAGGATTGCATTTAAGAAGGGATTTGTTCTGCCTGTCTCTTTAGTGCAAAGGAAGCTCATGAAGCTGTGCCCAGGCAGTGGTGATGCAGCTGGGTGCTGCTTCACCTGAGCGGTGCCTCTCTGCACCTGGAGGTTTGGCATCATCATTACCTATCTTACAAATTCCTCACTGTGTAGATCAAGCAGTGATTTTTTTTTCTCCCTGTTTACCTTTGTACAAGCTGGGCACGGTCCAGTCCAAATGCATTTATCACTGGCTGTTTTGGAAAAGGGATTTCTGCACTGCTTCTCCCTCAGCCAGTGAGGGGCTGTGCAGGTCCCCTTTTCCTGGAGCGGGGCACTGGCTGGGCACAAGTGCAAGGATGCTCAGGAGGGGTGTGCGACTGCCTGTTCAGGTTTTAATTGCAGTGCAAGTGTTGCCAGTGACTGGGAATTTTCTGTGCAAGGAAATATCTGAAGAGGCTGCAGCAGAAAGTGTCTATTTTGGGATATTTGGTCTGTGGTCAGCTGCAAGAGGAGTCCAAAGCAGCAAGACCAGCAAAGACTTGCTGCCAGGAGGTGCTGGACCCTTGGGACAGGATCATTGAGAATGTACCAGCAGCAGCTAATCTTGTGTCTGCTCCTCTGTTAAGCTATTTGCACACTTCTCCCCATATTACCTCAGCTTTGCCTTGGAAGAGCATTTGTGAAGTCTGGAAGTGTGGTAGGAGCAAACCCTCTTGATCCACGTGATGGAGCGGCCTTTGGTGTTAATTGTTCCCACCGCTAGCTCTGTAGGTCCCATTCAGACCAGGCCCTAGATAAGGAAGTTGGTGTCAGAGCCATCTTCACCTTTCTTGCTTGGATTCAGAGGCTGAGGAAAGATAAGTAATGTATTACACAAATTTCGCTCTGGTTTTTACTCTCCTGTTTACAATTGTCAAAGGTTTGAGCCTTCTGAAATAATAAGGTTAAGTGGCCCTCTCTAACCTTAGATGAATAGGAAAAAATATAGTTATTGAGGGACTCGGGCCATTACACCTCAGCAGTGAGGAGTCCGAGGCGTTGGAAAAGCCTGCTAAATTATCCTGCTTAATGCCAGACGCTCCAAGGTGACTTACGGTGCTGCAAAAACATAAACATCCATAACTGTGACTGCTGCAGGCCAGGAGTGGGCTTGCCACAGGCCTGTGCCTGGGTTGGTAAGTAGGAGCGGTGGCAGATGAGCTCCCGTGGGCACCGTCTCGCTGGGGATGGCAGGTGCTGGCTCCAGGGTGGCACCCAAGGCAGTCCTGTGCGGGTCCCAGGCTGAGCTGTGCTCTCCCCCTTGGTTTCAGGGCGTGTGTTTAGTGTGGGGCTGGCCAGGCTGCAGGATGCCGTGCTGTGTGCCACGGGCCTGTCATCGTTCCAGGGAACCTCTCCAGCTCTGCCTCAGGACTCCCTGTCTCCAGGGGGGACAGGAGTGGACGGCTGTCTGGAGCTGTGCCCCTTGTCTTTGGTGTTTGCTGCTCTTTTCCTCAACAGGCTGAGAAGGGAAAAGCTTATTTTCATGTGGGAGTTGTCTTTTAGATGCTGCCTGTCTTACCCAACTGAGCAGGAGATAGATGAAGCATAACTGTCTGATGTGAAGCTGAGATTAAGGCCTTGGTAGCCATAATGTTCTTTTCCTACAAGGAGAGCAAGCCTGTTGCTAATTTAGCACTGGATCCAATGAAACATGGAAATGGCACTGAGAAATCATCCTTGCAGCTCTGTTCAGATGTGGCCTTAAAAATCATAGTAGGTTTGGGCTTGGATAGCCATCTCTCTGCTCCAGGTAGGACCTCAGAAGAAGAAATGTCCTTTGTCCTTGAGTCCAGAGTGCTGGAGAAGAGCGAGCTGTCCCCACTGTTGGGCACAAAGATCTGTGTGTCAGCCTGTGTGCTTCAGTACAGCAACCACTGGTGCCAAAGCTGATCTGTACCAGGTGAGACCCTGGCTCAGGGTTGCCTTTTCTGTGCACTCCTCTTTATCTAAATTATCTGCAATCACAGAAATCACTGCTCACAGATATGTTTGCTCGAACATTTGGGGAAAGGGGGTTCAGAGCTGGACTGGAAGAGACTTGTTGAACAGTGCTCTGTCGTAACCGCTCTCCCATGCTAAAGAAAAGCTTCTTCAGCAAGCACATGGAATAAATTGGCTTGGTTAAGCAGAAGCCAGATGGAGCAGAAGTCCAGATTAAATAGAACAGAGTCAGATTCAAAGAAATGTAGAGCGAAAGCAGAGCTTGAGTTCAAGGCGACTCGGCGCTGCCCCTAAACTGAACGATCATTGTTCCCCCGCTGGCCAGCCCCCGGCGGGAGTTCCGGCACGGGATCGGTACTGTGCTGGGAATGAACCCCTCCTACAGAGCTGAAGATTCAACTCCCAAAGCCAATCAGCAGCATAGGGATCTAATTTCCCCTCTGCTGTCTAAATAAAATGCTGCTGCAGATGGAAGGCTCCCTAGAAGCTGCTTCTGGACTGCTTCCACCTTTTTATGAAAGCTCCACTCAGACGTGGTACACTGTGCAGTAACATAACCCATTGAGTGCCGTGATCCCTGGAAAAAATGTAAGGGGGAGAGAAGCTGGGAACAAGCCTTGAGATTCAGGGTTGGAAATAATTATATAAGAGCAAAATATTAATATTTCACAGCACAATCTGCTTTGCAGAATACAAGGGGCTTGGGGAAGGAGCAGATGGAAGGAGCTGAGTATGTGTTTCCCAAGGAGGTGGCATTGTGTCTGTTGCCTTGTTAGTTGGAGCTCTAAATACTGAAACAAAAGCACAGAAAAGAAACAGGCTGAAATTTAATTTGATGAGTTGCTCTTTCTTCTCAGTTTGGGATTAAGCTGGAGCTGTTGTGGTTCAGTCTGTGCAGGCGTTTTGGTCGTGTGTGGCCTGTGTGCGCCTCTGTGCACGTGTGTGAGTGTCTGTGCTCCTGCAAACTCTCCATGGTTAGCACAGGCCCAGAGCTGTGCTGGGAGCTCATCCCATCTCAGCTCCCAGCACTGAACCTGGCCTGGCATTCGCACACACCGAGGTAAATACTGCTCTATAGGTGCTCTGGCAGCCACCTGCACAGGGCACACTCCATTCTAAACTCTGCAGAAGCTGTGGCTGTGCCCTAGAAGACATGCAGGCTGCTGGCCACGTCTCCTGGGGAATAGTTCACTCCTTAAGTGCAGACTTGCAGCGTCCAGGCTGCAGGTGAAGGTGTGCAGCGGAACCAAGGGACAGCCCTGCTCCTCCAGCTTCATCATGGCTTGCAGATTTTCACACTTTCTGACCTGAGCAAAGGTTCAGCTGGACCTTCAAGTCATATTCTGTGTCCAGTGAACGCAATTAGGTTGTGCATTAAGTTGGCTCTTCAAATTTTTGATGCTCTGGTTTGGCTATCTAAGAGTAAAGACTGTATTCTCTTGGGATGAGTGTAACATGGACAGAAGCTGGAGTTACCTCTTAACATGGAGAGGCTGGGAAATGGATGCAAAATTGCCTGAACCACTCCAACTGGTTCAAAGCTTACACCAAACCAGTAGAATAATTCCTGAAAGATCTCATGGATACCAGGTAGGGTATCAGTGTGTATCATAATTTGAGTTGTAGCTGCACATTTCAGTCCTGAATGTGAATTCCCCCCTCTTTAGCAACCAAGTTGTTTGAGCTGGAGTCACCATGGTTTTTAGAAGGGGTCTTAAAAACACTAATCAGCCTTCTGCAGTTACGGAGAAACTCCAACTGTGGACACCTGTGCAAGAGAAGGACTTCAGAGGTTTTGAAAGCCTTTCAGGAGCACACAAGGACTGTGGCCACAGTGCTGGCCTGGTCACTGTGTGTGATAGATCCAGTTGGATCCTACATGGAGGTCTTTCTGGTGTCCTGCTACCAGGCACCGAGGGCTGTGTTCTTCATTGGTGAAATTATACATAAACATAGACACTCTGAAGCTCAGCCCTGGGACTGTTTGCTGTAAACATTGCATTGTCCCACAATTTACATTAATGAGGATGATTTACATTTATATAGCTCCTTTCATCCCAATGGATCTCAGAGTGCCTCACAGACTAAAATACCCAGGGCTTCATCACAGCAATGTGAGCTGGTTGTGGTGTGAGCCAGGCAGGACAAATGAACCTGAACCTTGCTTTGTCTTGAGCAAGAGGTGTTTTGGGGAACTGATCAAATACTTCATGCTGTGCAGACCTAGCTGGACCTTGTAACTGAGATCCAGTCTGAAAGATCAGATGTGGAGAACTTGGTGGTCTTGTGCTTTATCTGTTCCTGCAGCTGGAGGGACTGGGGTGACCTCCTGGTGTTTTCCAGGTGTCTCACAGAAGGTGGGATGAGCAAGGAGAGTTAGTGGTCCCTAGGTCTGAGGTGCAGCCCTTGCCCAGTACATCTCCAGACCCTTAGCAGAGGGAGGCAAGGATGCACAGGGATGAGATGAGGATGGGACTGTCCTTCGGGGCCATACTCCTGTGGGAGAGCTGGGGTCTGTGGAGTTTGTCTCCCACATGCTCCTGCACTGTGAGCATCTCTTTTGGGCTTCCTGTTCACCCCTCACATTGCTTCTTGCTGTGCTGAAGCCCCCTGTGAACATGGGCTTCCTTCCTCCAGGCCATTGCCAAAAGAGAGTTTTAAAAGTTCTCTTGCTTTATTTTTAGGTGTGAATTTTAAATACTACCGATATTTCCAGGGAGTGTTTGTAAATGAGGACTCTATGAAAGTTATTTTTGTGCATTAATTCATGAGGCAGCTTCAAAAATTCATGAAGTAAATAGAACTTTCTGCCAGGAGGCATCGGGGTGCCTTTGCTGCCCTCCAGAGCGGAGCAGACATTTCAGTGTAACGCAGTAACTCTTAAGCAGAGTCTCCTGATCTCAGTGTGCTGATTAAGGCACTAAGGCAGGCTGCAGAGGTGCTTTATATGTCTTTAAGATGTCCTTGTTTCACCAGCCTTAACAGTGATCTTATTTCAGCGGGGATTAAGTGAGCTGCAAAAATATACCTGGGCGGCAGAAGCAGCCGCTGTGCCTTGTGCTGCCCTGGAGGTCCACGGGGTCCCCTGGCCCACGGAGTGGCACTGGCTCGGCTGCTCCCCTGTTCCCAGGCTCCATCCCTCCTGCTGCTGGGACTGTACATGTGGAGTGGCTCTGCTGGGATCAGCTCCGGGCTGATGCTGGGGTGACCGAGGGGTGAAGGCAGCTCCGCTGGGGGATTATTTCTATCAGGCTAAAAGCAGCAGTGATTTAAATGGAGCAGATTGTGCCAGAGAGGCCAACCCTCACTGGTGCCTGCTCTGGCATAGCTGGAGTTGGGCCAGTGGGGCTGGGGTTGGTTTAAGGAGTCACTCTGCAGTCGCTGAAGTGACGTCAGTAGAAAATGAATGTGAAAAAGTGGAGAATTGGGTCTCACACTTCCAAGATGGGTTAAACTGAACCAGAATAAGCTGGTTTTTCTCTGCAATGAGCAATATCCACATGTGGAATTATTTATAAACAAATCTTCAGAATAAATCATATGTAGAGATTCTTCCTTCCTTCTTATCTTGTAGTAGGATCTTCCTCTAAATATTAAGCTGCGTGTTTGGACATCTGAAGTAGGGGATAGCGAAGTGCTTCAGAATAGATGAAGGACCAGACTGAGCCTCTTCTTGGTCTGTGAGGAAGGAGTGGTGTCCATTTGTGCTGGCTCCTATCCTACCCCAGCTTTCTGCTTCTCTTTGGGTGCCAAACCTGCAGTGAGTGTGCTGCCGCTCCTGGGTGTGGGATGCGTTTCAGCCTGGACAAATGTTCATTGTGGTTTGCACAAAGGTTGCTTTTCTATGCACAATGCAAGTCTTGAAAAGAGAAGGAAAAAAATGCTCTCCAGACTCTCTTGGGATTATTTTTTTTTCCAGGTAGCTTCTAACGTTGAATGATACTCAGTGTTTTTCCATTAACACCAGTGGGGCTCAGGCTTGTGTAAGATTTAGGGGTACTCCCTCCTCCTCCTCCTCCCACTAAATGTTTCTTTTATTATCCATTAATGAGTAATCAGAAATTTCGAAAAGGACGTATGGCTTCAGTTCTTTCACAGACAGTGGGATCTGTGCAGCTTTGCAGTTTGTAGACAGCTATAAATGGTAATGAAGAGCACATTAAAACCCTGCCTCCATAGCATGGCTCTAATTGCTGTTGATTTGCTGCTTGATTTGGTGGAAGAGGCTGGGCCAGAGCTCTCAGATGTGCCCGCTAATGAGCACCCAGGCCCCACTCGGGGCGCGCCTGGCGCACGCTGCCGTGTTTGTGCTGCTGCGCTGTTGATAAACTCCCCATTAGACACACTCCCTTCCCTCCACACTTACAACCTCTCCTGGGCCAGGGTGTCCAAAGTGGTACCGTTATCCCCCCTAGAAATGAGAAGGATGCAACTTCTGTCAGACCTCACAGTCAGCCTGTAAGAGAGCTGAGAAATTTCTTCCTAACCTCCTAAGTCTCCCTTTATTCCTAGACGATCTGTTGTATCGCTGTAACGCCTGACCTCTCGACTGCCTGAGCATCCTTCTGCACTCTGTGCCTGTGCCCCAAGAGATCCATAGCCCTGATGTCTCCAGGTGGCACCCCTGGGATTCCAGGGGGGCGTTAGGGGACCCTTAGACTGTGGGCAGGGCTGCTCAAGTGAGACTTGTGGTGGCATCAGGTGCAATGTAAGGCTCAGAAGCTGTGCTCCCTAAAATGCTTTTGTGCAGCAGAGAGGGGTCAGGAGCACCTGCATTGTGTAGGAAGGTCAGATGGGGTCTCACCTGCAAAATGGATGTGTTTGGTTTAGAGGCCGTGTTTGAGAAATGTGGGGATTTGCTTCCCCGTAGTGTTCTCTGGCTTTGTCAAACCTCTGCAGTTAGAGGAGCAGAAGAGCCATTGAATTATTTGGTCCATTGAACTGATGTGCCGTGAAGACACACTTGTACTGCTAACATGCTGCAAGTTCACCAAAGGTGCACAGCCCAGCGCAGCGTTCAGGAGGGAATATTGCGTGTCTTTGGTTCCATAACACCACGGGGGAAACAGAAGAAAGGAGGAAACTGGAACACTTGTATAATATCAACAAAGGAATTTTATTATTTCTTGGAGGAGCCTTGTGGTGGTCTCTGGACTGAGGTTCCTCCTGTTTTCCCATACCATCACCCACATATTGAGCCATATGTCCTGACAGCTGGTTGGTGAGAATCCACCAAACTCCTGTGCAATAAGGCATTTTCTGTAGTGATTTAATGTTTAGATGATTACAGAATGCAGTGGACTATTTGATTTCTTTGTGTGTGTTTTTGCAGGAAATATGCTGGAGTATTTTATATCCGTTTTTTCTGTTTTGGGGGACTTTTTTTTGTTTCCTTAAAAGGGGATGGTGTGCTACCTATAAGAGATTGAGAAGTGTAGCCAATAGTTTTATTATCCTCTTAGTGCTGGCCTCCTCTGTCTTTACAAATGCTCTGAAGCCACAACTCTGCATAAGAAAAATGGATTTGTCACTGAATTTTCATGCTTCATCCTTGCAGAAATGTAACCGTTGTCCTGGGCTTTAGCACTGTGCCTTCAGGCTTGGATTTAATGCTGATTATTATACTTTTAGAGAAGGTTACATAGAAAAATAGAGGCACGGAGCACATCCAAAAGCAAGCAGCCTTGCTTTCACTCCCATTTTATTCTGGTGAGGATGCTGAATATTTATCAAGAAAATTCCACAATCCCACTTTTAAAGAGGGAAAAAAAAATAGATCTCTGTATTTTAGTAAGGAACAGCTGTAAAGTGCAGCTGTTGAGCTTAATTGTATCTCTTACAGCCCAGTGCTGGGGAAAGAGGGAGCTGAGCACGTCAAGGGAGCCCGGGAGCCGTGGCTGTGCGGGTTTAGGGTGGTTTGGTGCTCAGCAGTGGAGCATCCATCCAGCTCTTCTGGGAGATCAAAGCACGGCTGGTGGTACCTGATCCCATGGGGAACAGGGGTGGCTCGCTGCTGCAGGGGGGTTCAGCTGGATGTCGTGTGACTGCACAGACTCTCCTCTGCCATGTGAGAAACGTGCTGCTGTTTGTTCTCACCCCGCTGTGTTTGAGTGCTTTGGAGAACGGCATTAGAGATGGGGGTGGTTGTGCACCTTTTAGTGCCTTCTGCGTTCTGCTGCTGCTGTGGTGGGAGTCTCCAGATGGCTCCTTTGACAGTTTCCCAAGATATTTTTATTTCTGTGTTAGCACAATTGTGTTTTCTTTAAAGGAGACTGTGCTCATTTTTAGGATGTATTTTGTGTTTCATATGTTGGTCGTAGCACAAGAGTTAATTTATTGTTTTGATCCAAGCAAATTTGACCCTGAAATCAAAGCACTGCTGCTTTCAGCTGATGTTTCTGAAAGAGAATTTCTCTGAAACTCCTTTTGAACACCTTTGTTTGGGGATTGGCCTCATCATGTCAAAATGATAGTTGCCTTGGAAAAAACCTTCTATTTGACACCTGAGTGATGATTTCCCTTTTGTTGAGATTCCAGTTTAAATCTTCACAGTACCGATGGCTCGGTAGCAAGCCGACATAGCATTACATCTGCTGCACTGAGCGTGCTTGCTTTTGAATGCAAGATCAAAAAATTCCCTTGCTTCTACCCTCCTTGCACACTCAGCACTGCCTCACAGCATGAATTTCCAGGGGGAAGAGCAGAGGGGCCAAGGATGTCCTGCTCTTGAGGGCTCCAGTGCAGGAATTCAAGCCAGCAGAGCAGAGCCACCTCAGGGCTGCTGCGATTTGTGCCCATTTTCTTTTCATCTTAGCCAAAGTGAGCACAAAATCAAGTGGAACAGCAAGTAAATGCAATATATTTATTGCATTTTGGTCTGTTCAGTCTCTCCTAAATTCCAGATATAGTGTCCTTTCTTTTTGCTTTGCCTTTCTCCTGGTGACTGTGTGGTTTAGAAATTAGTGTTTCTGGCACATTTTCAAGCTCTCTTTCAAAATAAACACCTTTCCCAGAGGTGAGGGCAACCCGAGGCCGTGATTGCACAAAGTGTCATTAGCCAAACAGCACCAGAGACAGAGGTGATTAATATACACCCTTGGAGCTCTGTAGTGAAGCTTAATGGTATGATCTTGGAGCAAATAGTGTAAAGCCTTTGGAGATTCAGCTGGAACCCAGCTCAAGCCTGTGTGCATTTAGCTGTGGATTTCTGGGGTTATTTTCAACACTCAAATGAGACACTGGTGTCCTTCCTGAGGGAAAACAAACAGTGCTTTACAGTATTTGCTGTGGGAATGGAGGTGATACCCGTGGTTACAAACCATTTTGCTCGTTCAGAACAGCAGCTGGAGCCTGGCCAGGATGGTGGCACCAGGGCTGGGTCCCTTTGCTTAGGGGTCACTGACTGACCCAGCTGAACAGAACCGCTGGGCAGGGCTTGGTGTTACAGCCCAGGGTGCTGTGTGGTGAGAACTGCCCCTGCCAGGTGATCCCAGCCGTGTTTGTGCTCCCTTTGTGATCCTGGATCACGCACAGAGCTGGGGTCGGGGAGGAAGCTCCACGGGAACAGCCTGATGGCCGTGTCCAGCTCTGGCCACATGCCTTGGTAATGCCCGTGCGTGGGCTGGATGCTCTGGATCTCCTCCTTGGAAGAGGTGCAGAGCAGACATCCCCTCCCAGTGCTCTGGATCCAGCAGGGAGCCCTTGCTGGTGTGGTTTAGGAGCTGAGCTCTGGAGCAGTGGGAAGCAATGTTAGAGAATTACAAAGGCATTTTGCTCTGAGCAGCATTTATGTAGCCAAAAATGAGGAGAGAAGCTAGGGAAGCTGGGCGAAGGCCTTCAGGTTAAAATAAACAAACCCAAAGGGTTAAGGACTTGACTCCGTGGGGCAGGTGACACTTAAAATAGAAAACACTTATCTTTGTTTCCTTTTGAAATATGTCCTGTATCCTCAGGAGGCTTCTTAGCAGCCTTTGGATCAGTGCCCTGCCTATTCAAAGCCCTTCTACTTTCAGCAAAGGACTATAATTTGCAGCTTGTTTCGGGTGGTTTTTACTCTGTGCTGTGCAGGACTGTGCTTGGCTGCACTCTCCTGGAATGCAGACCAAGTGATGTCCCGAAGGACCCCGCTGCCCTCTCCCTGGGGTGGTGGGAGAGGGCAGTGTCCTGGCAGGAGGGGGTCAGTGTGGGGCGCATCCTGGACCCTCCATCCCGCTTTATCCGTGCGCGAGCGGCGCTCCCGCTCGTGCTGCACATCCCACGTGTGCTGTACATCCCACGTGTGCCTGGGCACCAGCACTCCCCTCACGAGAGAGGTGCTGGAATTAACCATCCGATTAGGAGTGGGCCCTTCCCATCAGCTCCCTCTCTGCCAGCACATTCTCCTCTGCTGTCTCTTTTTCTAGTAGAAAGCTCTTCCTACAAGTGGTACTTGTGTAACTTGGCAAGGATGTTTTGATGGGCTGGCCGCATTGTTCATTGAATTACTGTCTGGCTGGAAAGCCAAGGGCTGCAATTTTCTGTGCATTATTATTCTTGGGATTCAGCCTCTTAGAAATGCAAAGTGGGACAGTTTGCTGCTCGAAACATTTCCCAACAGTTCGGGTCCTGGCAAGAGATGGAGGGATCTCTTGGGCTTCAGTAACCTTCAGGTTTTCACATGCTTTGACATGCATTTTGAGTGAGTCCTTTTATTTATTTCAATAGTTCTGTCAAACATTCCTCCTCCCTTGTATTAACTATGGCTTCACTGCCCTAAAATAACCCAGCAGGGTTAGGAATATTTGCCACAGGAATCTTGTAAATGGCTTGCACATAATTATGTTTTTATTCCAAGGCAATGGAGATATAACTCTTCAAAATGGATAAAAATCTTGAAATGAACATCTGGACATACAAATTAAATTGCTCTTAGTGTAAGGACAGTACAGTGCTTTATTCTCCCTGGCAGGCTTCAGCACACTTGCAGACTCGACACTAATCCACAGGATCAGAGTCATCTTGTAAACTTAATGTCTCTAAATGTTTTCACATATTTTTATTGCAAATCTATCCTTTCAGGACATTAGAGATCAGCCTGAGCCCTGGTAAGGCACACGTAGCCTCTGTGCATTGACTGAGAGCTTTATATACTTAGATTGAGATAGCCTTGGGTCTCAAGAGCAAATCATTCTTCTGACAACAAACCCTCCCTTGCTCTGCACAAACTGTCACCCTCACCATCAATGAAATTATAGATTAGGTTATTGATTATTTTCTTTTTTTTTTCTCCCACTTACTCTCAGACTCTCATGAAAATTCAAGACATTTCATATCTTTCTATCGACAAAAGCAACAACTAAATCAGATTATGCAACTCTCTTAATTCCCAGAAGTAATTTCCCAATTGTTCTTAGGTCCTTTGCCTGTCTGGTGCTTGCATTTGGAGAGAGCACGCTGAGATACTTGCAGCTTCTCATGGTTTAAATCTTAATTAGTTCATGGGAGTGCATCCTTTTGGAATGCAATACTTGGACTTTCTCTAGGCTATTCTTTTTTTTTTTTCACTGAAAGGAATTAAAATATCCAGTATCATAATTAAGCATTTCTACTCGTTTATGTTAGAAGTTTTTGAAGAGTATTTAAAGAAAGCAAAGTCAAGGTACTAACTACTACTATTACAGGGGAGCAGGAGGTGGGTGTTGGTGCTGTTCCTGTTTTTGGGGGTCAGGTCCCCTCGTGTGCCGGGGTGGTGACAGCAGTGCCATTGGCGAGGCCATGCCAGCTGACACCAGTGTTGGCCCTCCCTGAATGTATTTGTGAGATCTGATGCAATTCTGGTTCTTTTAGACAGGCTAGGGCAGCTTGAATTGGCTGAACAAATAAGTCTTGATATAGGTGCAGAAAGCTGATCAGTTTGGGCACTTTTTATTTAAACGGAAAAAGACCGGGGCACCAGTAAATACAAAACTTACCATCTACCAAGTCAGTAACGTCAGCACTTCAGTCAAGTTTCCAGGGGGAGATTTATGACTCCTGAGATGATGCTTGTATAAAACTTGTTTGGCTGTGATTTTCAAAGGCTGCAGCACTTTGGAGGAACTGCTGGGGTGGCTGATTGTGTGTGCAGAATGCCGAAGAGCTGGCTGGGAGGTGAGGCTGGAGAGAGGAGAGGGCACACGAACAGCAGGGGTTTGAGGTTCTAGAAAGCCCAGAGTGGTGAATGCCCCACGCCCGGATGTGACAGAGGTGTGTGCCAGGCAGCGGGCACCGTGTCTGTCAGAGTCATGGTTATGCCTTGCCCATGTTAAACACTCCCATAAATGCAAAGAATAAACCGCATAAATGCTGTGAAAGGTTTGATAGTTATGTTTTGTATAAATGGACATGTAAAAATACAAAAAAAGGATTTGTTTTCCTGTGATCTGCTTTTCTCTGTGGCTGCTGTCTGGTCTCCAGCAGGATAAATGACCAGGATGGAGACAGCCTGCCCTAAAAGGTGTGAGGGGGTGCTTAGATGAGCACAAGGACAGCTCCATCCAGCAAAGAATAGTCCCTTGCCCACTGTTGTTGTGCAGTGCATTCTTAGATTAGATTTTTGCACGAGAGCACATGATGGCTGGTTTCCTCTTTAACCCTGGAAGTGCTGGTCTGTACTGCCATGCCCTCTGTCATATTTCAGTCAGTTAGGCACAGGGAAGTGCATGTGTACACTATCAGAAGCAGAGGTGTCTTCTTTAAAACACTGTCTTCTGGATGTGCCCTTATTTTCTGTGCTTGAGTGGAAACATGGCTGTTTTAAATAAAAATTGGGTTTAATGTGCTTTTAAATTGGAGGCAAGTGCACTAGTTATGCAATTAACTGCAAATATTGAGTTCAAGAAAGGGCAATGCAAGTACTTCCAAAATAATCAGAAGTGTTTTTAAATGGATGGCTAATGGAGAACAGACACTGCAGTGTGAGCTGCCTGTGTTCCCTAACAAAGCATTCTTTACCCAGGCTCTGCATAAGCTTCTTTTCAGCGTGTACATTAGAGCAGGAGTCTGGCAGGCTGTCTCGTCATGTGTCTTGTCCTGTAGAGCCACTTATTGGATTTCATCTGCTTACCCTTGTGCGATCATCAGGGCAGTGCTTAAAAGCAGCTCTTGTATGAAAACAAACGCAGCAGATTATGCAGCCTTAGTCTCTTCATGGAAGACAGGAGGGGAGAGATGGGGAAGGGAGGAAGCCTCCATTCCTGACCTTTAACTCAACAGTAAACATAAATCTCCTCTAATGCTCTGCATTAGACCTTTGGAAGAAGGGGCAGCCAACTCAGGCGCACTACAAGGATGTCGTGAGGTTATGCAGGGAGAAAATCAGAAGGGCCAAAGCCCAACTAGAACTTAATCTGGCTACTGCCATAAAAGACAGTAAGAAGTGTTTCTATAAAAACACTGTCAGCAAAAGGAGGGCCAAGGAGATTGTCCATCCTTTATTTGGTGCAGGAGGAAACACAGTGACAAAGGATGAGGAAAAGGCTGAGGTACTAAATGCCTTCTTTGCCTCAGTCTTTAATAGCAAGAGCTGTTGTCCTCAGAGGACCCAGCCCCTGAGCTGGGATACAGAGACAGGGAGCAGAATACAGCCCCATAATCCATGGGGAAATGATCGGTGACCTGCTGCACCGCAGAGACACACACAGTCCCATGGGGCCGGATGGGATCCACCCGAGGGGGCTGAGGGAGCTGGTGGAAGTGCCCACTGAGCCACTTCCCATCCTTTATCACCACTCCTGGCTAACGGGCAGGTCCCAGGTGACTGCACGTTACCCGGTGGGACACCTGTCCACGTGAAGGGTCAGCAGGAGGATCCTGTCAGCCTGACCTCAGTGCCGGGGAAGGTCACAGAGCAGATCACTTCCAGGGCCATCACAGGGCCCGTACAGGGCACCCAGGGCATCAGGCCCAGCCAGCAGGGCTTTAGGCAGGCCCTGCACCACTAACCTGTCTTTTGTGACAAGGTGACCCGCTTGGTGGCTGAGGGAAGGGCTGGGGTGTACTCTAGCTGCAGTTCAGTAAAGCCTTCTCCTGCGGACGCGGTCAGCCCGTGGCTTGGGCAGCTGCACTGTTTGCTGGGTAAAACGCTGCCAGAGGCCGAGCGTGGAGGGCAGTGAAGTTACACCCAGCCAGAGCAGGTCACAAGCTGTGTTCCCTGGGCTCAGTACCGGAGCCAGCCCAGTTTAGCATCCTTATCAGTGATCTGGATGAGGGGGTCGAGGGTACCTGCAGATGACACCAGGTTGGGTGGGAGCGTTGATCTGCTGGAGGGCAGGACGCTCCGCAGAGGGATGTGGACAGGCCGGATCCATCATCTGAAAATAAGTCATGGAAAGGTTACCCTCTTGAAACAAGAATGTTTGCTGCTGAAGTTGTGTCTAAAATTAAAAACAAAGACGTAAAAATACTACCACCAGTTTGCTGTCCATAATGTAGCTGCCCACCCAGAATGTCACCTCCCAGAAGTGGCTTTCTCACTGCGCAGGTGATGTTAAGTCATTCATTCCCTTTCTTTCTTGCAGAGTCACTTATGTTTCAGCTTGGGGAAGCTGTTACATTTTCCTGCTCTTCAGGCATGATGTGCAAGTCCTGCATTGTGATTCTGTGCACAGCCCTCCTTCCCCTGGGATGGGCTGCTCTGAAGGTTGCTGTCTTTGGCTCCATGTTAGAGTGGAGACGTTTTGAACAAGACCAGGCTCTCTGTGGAGTTCAAGCTATCTTGTTCAGATTCAGAGATCTTACATAGCTCAGGGAACTGGAACATCATTTTAGCTGAAATGGCATAATCTGTTCTGTTTTGTTTTGATTTTTCTCCCCTTTTCTAGTTTTATGCTCAATTGGTGTCAAAGCCTTTCAGGGGAAATAGAGAACCTCAACACTTGTGGAAAGACCAGCAGGCTCCTTGCTGGATCTCTTGGCCCTGCTGTCACCTCTGCACTTTGCCTGTGGAGCTCAGAGGACTTTTTTAAGGCTGTGCAGTGAGCGAGGCTCGAACCAGGAATGAATGTTGCTGTCACTTGTGGTCCCATTACACCTCCTGCACTGATGTGTGCTCTTCTCATCTGAGTAGCAACCACGTGTGGGCTATATGACTGGTGCAGGGCCAGAGTGAAGGGGCAGCCTTGCTCTGGGGTGTCCAGTCTGTCCCTCTGCTGCACTAAAATTCATGTGAGCTGCCACAGGTGGTGGAGGTTTCTCCAGGCTGAGTCAGTGCTGAAGCAGAGAGATTGTGTCAGTGCTGAAGCAGAGACATGGTGTCAGTGTTTGTGATGTGGCTCAGCTGGGATGGTTTCAGTCCATCAGGAGTGTCATCCAGTGGGGGGGTCTGTACTGGTGGCACTGATCCCGAGCCACAGAACAGATCTGCTCCTTCACAGCAGTGCTGCGGTTATTGGAGAGAAAAGTGACTGTAGGGAAGTGATGGTGGTTGGATGGAAACCAGTTAAAGCAAACTGCCACGTAAACTGATGATCATGAACTGAAAGAGTTGGAGGAGCTGGGGAACAGTTTGAGCTGGAGCTGCAGGAAGCCAGTGAAGTAACTCTGGCATGCTCATAGGGGCAAGTCAAGGAGAAATACGTTAGTGTTCAACAGGTACCTGAATGGGCGTGGGCACAGGGGGCAGCTGGGCAGAAAAGGCAGCGGAGGGATGGTGGCAGGTCCACAGAAAGTGGAGCAAGTCCCAAGGGTGCAGCAGTACTATTAATCCTGCATGTGCCCTCCTTGAGCAGAATTCCTGAGGGGAGAACACAGTGTAAATTAAAAACAGAAGTGATGATTGCAGAGAAAAAAACAGGTGATGGATTGAGAAGTTGCTGTAGGAGAGGGAGGAGCTAGGTAGATGAGATATGGATATGAAATGTAAATGAAGCTTGGAGGTGATTAAGTGGACTTTTCTACATTCATTTCTTATGCTGGATGTGGGAGGCTGTGCTGATGGGGGAGGAGGAAAAACACCACAGCTCAGGAATCAGCAGCATTTCCCTGTTGATCATGTAGGCAGAAAATAGGGGCAGCCTCTTGGTTGGGGGGGCTGAACTGAATCAAATCCTCCAAATGCAAACCTTGGCCATGGGACCGTTGTGTCATGCAAAGGGAATCTGCCTTTCCCACCAGCCCCTCACAAAGGAATTAGTAATTCCTTATGACATCTCATGGCAAAGTGATTCTGTAAGATGTGGCGTGGAGGTGGGGAAAGAGGAAATGAGTGAGATGTTTTTAATTCCAGATAATTTGTTTGGTGTGTAGCTGTGAATTAGACACATAGGGAGTCAAAGTTAATGGATGAAGAGCGTATTAAAAAAGACAGAGTAATGTTACCAAGAGAAGAACGGAATTGCTCTCACCAGGCAATGCACTTTGCAGAAGAGAGGACTGTCATCTGGTTTTATTGCAAAATAGAGGTTAGCCTCTTTTTTTTTTTTTTAAATTTTCCTCCCCTAAACTGTACCTGTTTGTGAGATTTTTTCACAACAAACACATTTTTTCTGGGAAATTGCAGTTTTGAAAAGAATACAAATTCAAATAGTAAAGTAATTAAGATTTTCTGCAGGAGAATATGTGTTGGCTTTGCATTTCCTGTGTGTTTGGGAGCAAAGGAGCAGATCTGCTCACAGGATGAGGACTTGGCTGACATTAATCTTACCTTTACAGACTGCCACAAATTGTCCTGTGGCAAACAGGCACTTAGGAATTTGCTCAGCATATCAAACAGAAGATCTTTTTCAGCTTTGGGCAGGGAGGTAAATTATGGATATCTTTAGTGTGCTGCTGCAGCCATGTCACTCCTTGCACACAGGAAAATTCTGAATCCCCAAAAACTTTCCCTCTGAATGACAAGGACTAAATCTTGGCGCTTGCCGGCTCTTGATAGTTCTACTTCTCTGGGGCATAATCCAGATCCCAAAGAAAACTCCTGTTAATCTGTTCTGCATGTGAAGGAAATGCCAAAGAATACATTACAGCTGTGGCCCCGCTTCAGATCCTGCTGTATCCATAAGTGATTTCCATGGGGTGTCCCATGTGCGTGGAGAACTCCAAGAAAAACCTGGCATGCGGCGGCGTAAACTGGTGGAGACCTGGAGCAGTGTTAGTCTTCCTTTTGTTTTTTATTATTTCAAGGAAATGCTTGTTTCAAAGAGCGAAGGCTTTAATCATTTGGCTTGTGAGGGAGTTGTCTCTTTAATCTCTTACACTTTGGTTTTGGCTTCCTTCAAAAAATCTTTGCAGCACTGGTGTCATCGGTGCCTGTTCGCTCAGATCAGCCCTTCCAAAGGGGAATGAAAGCAGCGTTTCCTCATTTAAAAAAAAAAAAAAAAAGGAGAAAAAAGGAAAAAAAAGGAAAAAAGAATGGGGCTTGACAGAAAAGATTATTGCAGCACCAGGTTTTTAAGGTACTAAGCCTGGCTTACATCCCTGAGATGAAAAAGAAATTGAATATCGTGTTTTCTAAAGGACTTTTCTATCCCTGCTGGATATAGATCTATCAGCCAAATATTGAAATAGAGGCACCTGGTTTGCTGCTGCGTGGCTCCAGCTCACATGGAGCCTTCATGCCCCGGCTTTTGGAACCGGGGCTGGGCCTTTGATTTCCACAGAGAACTCAGGCCCGCAGGAATGTTTAGCACAAGCAAAGCTCCAGTCCCAGTAGAGCGGTCCAGGCTTTGGGAAAACATCAGAGTCCGATGGAGCACTGGAGGGGGTGCCTGGGAAGCTGCTCTGAGCGTGGCCATCCCCAAACCCTGAGTCCTGGGGCTTTGGGAGTTCAGCTGTTCACATCAAAACGTTCCTTTGGCTTTGGCTGTTGCTGGACAATGTGTAGCTCTGCCTTTCCCCCCGGCCTCTCGCTGCACAAGACAATAATCTGTATCCATGCTGGAGGTGTGGAGTACAAAGTAAAATCCAAGTTAGTTTTAAAACTGAAAAACATTTTCTGTTTTCAGCAGGACATCTTATGCATCGCTAAATTCCTTTTCCTCCCAATTCTTTTGTTCTCCACTTTGAAAATGCACATGAAACATGCCCGGTAATTAACAAGATGGTAGCAGGTTTGGGGGGAAAACAAGTGTGTTAATTCTTTTAAGGCAGTGTTAAAAAATATTTCAAATGTTTTCCCAGTGATGGTTGGGATTTTACCTTCTAAAATTGCATGAAAACCCAAATACTGTTCTGTGATGATACTAAACTGTATAATGTAAGGTCACAGGGTTCAATGAAACACGTTTTCCTAGAGGAGATAGAAGTGTTTATCTAGTCAAGTGAGTAATTTTCCTAGAGAAACAAGTTTTTTAACAACTGTAGAAAATTAATTTTCAGTAGGGAATAGTGAACCTTTAATCTCAGCTTCCCTGCTCAGCATTAGGAAAATCTTCACTAGAGAGTGACTGGTATCTGTGTGCCTCATGATGGTAACATTTCGGATGAACACCAGGTTTCTGAGTGTTTTTCTGAACACTGCCAGCATGGAAAATCCATCCCTGATTTGGATTTAGTGGCGAGCGGTTGGGGCAGCATCTTGCTTGAAAGCAGCAAGTTTTCTTGTGTTTACAGCTTTGGGTTTTGGCAATGCATGTTTGTGTTACCTGTGAGCAAGGAGCCTGGAAGGGCATTAGAGGGACGAGTCATGAATTCAACTTCATTTCTTCCCAGGTTTCTGGGAAGCTGATGCAGGTAACCTGATTCATTTGTATTTTAAACTAGAAGAGAATTCTACCATTTCTGGGGGTTTTAAACAAATAAGTGTGTTGTTACAATTTTTTTCTTTGAAAGCAACAACAAAAAATTCTGAATAGTTGTGGTTTTTTTGAAATGGATTAAAGCTGGTTGATAAGAACCGACTCTCCCGAGACTGGGATGGGTGATGAGTTGTGCTGTGCTTGCAGTTGCCTGGTCCAATTTCGTAGAATCACCAGCTGGTTTGGGTTGGAAGGAACCGTAAAGATCCTCTAGTTCCACCCTGTGCCATGGGCAGGGACACCTTCCACCAGAGCAGGTTGCTCCAAGCCCCGTCCGGCCTGACCTTGGACACTTCATTGGTCATTGTTTTACTTTGCAAAATTGCTGCTGTGCAACAGGATCCAGCTCTGAGCTGCATAATGACAGTTCACTAGAGAACCTCAGAAAAGGAGAAAATATCTGTATGATATCCCCAGAGCCAGCAGTGGTTATTGGAACCTGTCATTATCCCAGAGTTACAGAAGAAAGGTAGTGTAGACTCTGTGAAGACAGAGGTGAAAAGCCAAAAAAAAAGGGATTTGAGGAATCTTGTAGTTCAGTGTATTGTGAATTGAGTGGGTAAAATGCAGACTGGGAGGTCCTGCACTGGGACTGACCCACGCAGGGGCTGCTCTTGCCTTGGGCTGCAGAATTAAACCCCGTTCTTTTGTTGAGCTGCATTACAGTTTCCCGTCAGCTTGCTGATTCAGTGCAGCCATCTCCAATGAAAATGGGATTTGATGTTCTCTTAAGCAAAATTCATGTATAAAGAAAGGAATTATTAAGCCAGAAATTAAATTCCACTTACTGTGCGTATTCCAGGCATGCCTCGAGCTGCTGTGCTGGTTAATACGAGCTGCTGCACACTGCCTTTGCTGCAGCCTTTCCCTCAGTCCTGTCCAGGTCTCCGTTTGATTCCCCGCCCGCTGGAACAGCTGCCCTTGTCTGACAGATCCTTGCAGCCAACACAAACGAGGGATGATTCATTCACAAAATATTCCTGAGTGAGGAGCTGGACTGTAACTCTGCTCTGGTTTTACAGTGCTTTAACTGCCCTGATGGGAAAGAAGTGGTTCTTCAGAACATGCTGGATAGCAGTCACATTTCACCTTGGGGTGAAATTTTTCTCCCATCTTGCCCTGGTTTTGGTTCCAGGTAGGGAACTGTCACTGCAGAGTCAATAAACCAGCTGAGAGAGGCTCATGGGACTGAGGATTTCTGCCAAGTTGACCTTGGTATGTCCCAGACCAGCAGGGCTTCTTAACACGATGAGTCCCAAGCACTGAGACCTGCCTTGCTTCAGAGGGGCACCCCATACCTTCCCCAGTAGCTGTCGAGTTTTCAGCTGTATAGAGGATGTTATAAAATGAAAGATGGTTTCACCCAACTTGTTCTGTTCTGACAAACTAATGAAAGAATGTGCTGCATTTTCCAATACAGATTATCCTCCCTTCCACTTGGTTTCACTGGGAATTATGGCAGGCGTGCTGTCCTAGTGCCTTAGGGAGGACAGACATTTGCCATTGCTGTCCAGTGTGGAGGGAGACCTGGAAATTTGGAGGTTAACCGCTCTGTGTTACTAAAGTTCCATTTAAAGCTGTGTAGAATGAGCTTCGATCTGCGCGGATGTTGGCTCTGCTTGTGGAAGAGAGATGAGGAGAAGTGAGAGAGATTTGTTGTCCAGACAGCCTCGTAGGTGAGCAAGCTCATTTGTACAGTCGGATTTTTGGCAGCTCCTTGTCCTCCCTGGTGCTTCCAAGGCTCTGATGTGTTTCTACAGTGTCATTCACGTCGATAGGCTACAGTGTAATATTGGCATTTGTTTGCTACCTTCTTCCAGAGAAGGTAATTTTTTAAAGAATAAATGGCTGTTTTGTAGGCTCCCCTTTCCCCGCTCCTCATCAGGAGGATTTACCCTGCAGAGGCTCAGAGGCGTGTGCTGGGAATGCTGGCATTGTATTTAGAGTCATAAAATTCTGGCTATTGGGCAAGCTCCTAATTGCTTCGATCTCTTTTGGCCTTACTCAAGTTGGATAGAACGTACAAAACAAGGCAGTTGCATTTGCATTAATCTTTATACTTATGTCAAGGGTTCTTTCCTTTTTCTTTTTTTTTTTTTATTTACCTCAGAGAAATAAGAAAAAATTAATTTTCCACTTGTAGTTTTAAATGACGGGCATTACTGTGCATATGATTTGTTTTGTCATATCCTCCCCCCTGTGTGATGCTCCAAGTGGACTCAGCTCAGCAGGGCAGGCCTGTGGTGCTCTTAAAATACTTTAAAATTCCCATGTGGACTTTTGCCCTGGATTGGTGTCATAAGAGATACCATCAAGTAGAAATAAATAAAACCAATAGAAATGAAACTTTCATGATTCTTTGATTCTTCAAGTTGCATTTTTTCCAAAATAAGTGGAAGCGAGGTATTCCTTGCAGGTGTTGGAATGGAAGTTATTGCATTCATTCATCAGCAAGCTGATCTCTGTAGCTGTTCATGGAAGTCAGTATCTCAAAATTCCATTCTCAAAGTCTGCAAAACTCTGTGCTGCTGAAAACTACCAAATTATATTCTCTCTTTCTCCTTTCTGATGAGCTGATCGATAAAGGAGGCATTTCCATAACATGGTATTTACCCTCTCTACAGCTGAAATACAATATTTACAGTTGCAAATATTCTTCACAGCTGGTAGCTGGTTTCTCTATCCTGCTTTTATGATAAGTTTACAGTACATTGCTGTCACAATCCTACATGGCTTTTGGCTGCTTCAGGAAAAAAAAGACAAGACAGCTGCTGTGAGGTCTTGAGTAGGGTTTATGCACAAGGTGTGTGCTTCTTTTGGGTTGAATTCTGAAGGGAACCTTCGTGGTGCTGCTGGTGCTGAGTGTGAGCATTCGGAGCATGTGAGACGTGCTGGGGGGAGCCACCTCAGTCAGACATCCCACCGCTCATCTTAGTCAACCTGTCCGTGGATTTCTCTAACCTCATGCACTGGAGTCGTTTAGTGGGAGCCTGAGCCAAGTGAAAAATGGGAGATTGTGGGGGAATAAAATTGCTGGAATTTGCAGAAAGATGGCGCGAGTTGAGTGTTTGACTTTTGGTTGGCTGCGGGGGAGCTGGGAATCTTTGAATTTCTTCTGCAATTCTCAGTCAAATATTTTTCTCATTTCCACATATTTTTGTTAGTCTTAGTTAAATCATTTGTAGTGCAGTAATTATTGGAAATATACATACACACATGTATATAAAATTTACATTTTCCCAGCCCTGTCAACTTAACAACCTTATTAGCATTTTCACATCATCTTTCCAATTAGTAAATCCTTCTCTTTTTTTGTCAATATTCAGCTTGCAAGTAAAAGAGAAAGCTCCCTTGGATTAGATGTACATCATGTCGTCCTCTTTGATGAAAGCACTGATTAGCACGAGTCGTTTGGTGTCGTTCCCCCCATGCCGCTCCCCACATGAGCTGTCAGCTTCCATCAGGAGCAGGAAATGCATGTTTGTAAAGCATAACTGGTACTAGCAGAATTCAAACTATGGGAAGGTTGGGTTTTTTCTTTTCACTCGCAGATGTGTTAGAGGAGTAGGGAAGTGTGTGGGCAAGTGTGCTTTTTGGTTTTGATCATATTTCTCCCCTGCATTTTCAGTTATGGCATTGTTGAATGACTTACACAAGTTCTCCCACCTCTGTGAAAAACAAATACAGTGTGATAATGGGTTTTTGTTGTTGTTGACTGGTACATAGGGTCCTCTGTTAGCAAACCAGTTAAATGGTGAGTCACTCCAGGGAGTGGGAGTGATTGCAGCATGCAAAAAAAACAGCATAGGAAATTTTGAATTAATATAAGCAGAGAAACTATCAATAGGAATGCTGACCACTAGGGTTCCCTGAAGTAGAACAATCTGGCTTCGAGGAGGAGAAAATAGATTAATATTGGTATTAGCAATGAAGTCTTAGTTTTTCCTACAGACATTTCTGTTTGGCCTTTAGAGAGGAGGTGGCGTCACCGTCACCGATGCTCGGGGATGAGGGGACAAACAGCTGGCGAGAGGCTGCTCCACGTGCTGGTAGCAGAGCTGGGAACGGTGTCCCTGCTCAGGGTCCATCACCTGGCCGTGGGTCTGCGTCCCCTCGGAAAGCAGGAGAGTTCCCAGGGTGTGCTCCGGGGTTCAGGTAGCGCAGCGCTCCGGGAGTGAGCAGGAATTTACCCCAGGACGTCCTTGAGCACTCGTGGGACGCTCTTGCCCTGCCACCCGTGCCAGCCCTTTCCTTGGGAGGAGGAGTAGCGTGGAACCCTCCTGCCAGAGCCTCAGGAAACACCTTCTGCTGGTTTTCACATCAGCCAGCAAGGGTCCATTAAAAAAAAAATTAAAAGTAGCTTTGAATGTATTTATTTGGAGTATTTGTGAAAGTTCAAGGCTTTGACTAAATTGGTTTTACTGGTTCTGTTAGCTAATAGAAAAAAGTGAGGTTATGTAATGAACATGGTCTTTTTAATGGTAATATAAATGTTTGCTAATTACCATATGGAGATGAAGGTCATATTAATTACAAAACTGTTCTTGCAATGCTACCAGGCAACCATCCTTTTAATTTTTTTTTTTATGGGATTAATTAGAGATAATATGCATTCAGGACTGACAGCTTTTCTTCATAATGTTTTCCAGAAAAACATGTATGGCTCTATTTGAAACTAATTGACTGCTGTGTGTCCTGCACATCTGTGCTGGGTGGTGGCATCGACATCTCGGCTGCACTTTGGCCAAAAAGGGCAATCAAAGCAAACAGCCAACACAACAGCAGTGTTGGAGCACGTTTGGCCTTCTTAAGCATGAATCTAAAATACAGATGAGAGCTTGTGCCAAGAGGCTGCTCGGGAGCATCGGGTCTGTTCTCATTAAAGACTGTGAGTTAACTCTTGTGCCAGCAGTGTAAATACCAACTGCCTGGAGTGGGATGGGCAGGAGAACCTGCTGCTGCTCAGCCTTGTCCTGTATGGGGCTCTCTCTTCTGCTGCATCACTGGTAGATCTCGAGTGGGATGCAGAGCTTTCCTCCAGGTCTGGGCTGTTGCCATCATTGGCAATGGTGAGCTCTTCCCTTCCCCTGTTGCTGAGCAGTCTCTGTGCTGGAGGCACAACCTCAGTTAAAATGTGCAAGACGTGCAGTGCCCAAGCCTTCCCCCTCCTGGGCATGCTCCTCAGGCACTTGGTGCATGGACATGTGTGTGGAAATGGCCACAGACAGTCTGGGCAGCACGAGGTGCTGGCTTACAGGGCCGTGCAAGGATACGAGTCAGGCACTGCTGGTGGCCATGAGTAGGCTGGTTCCTCCAGTCTGGAGGGGGACAGGATGGCTGATTGCAGTGTGGAGCTGGTCGGGCTCATGGTTTAGCTGGTGGTGCTCTGAGGTGCTCTGGGCCTCCCTGGCACTGTGCTGGTGAGGTGGTGCCAGCATCTCTTGTGCTTCTGAGGCGCACGGGCACCTGTGGTGGTGCAGAGTGTCATACTCAGCCTGGGAGAGCAGAAGTGGCTTTTGCTTGTCATGAGCCACGGGTGATAATTGCAGTCTTGCCCTTGACTGCCATGACTTTCCAAATATCGTGGAGAGTGGCTTGGCAACTCCATCAGCCAATTCCTTCAGGACTCTGGGATGCATTTCGTCAGGTCCTGTAGACTTGTGCACGTTCAGGTTCCTCAGGTGGTCACGCACCTGATCTTTGCTTATAGCAGGAGGGACTTTGCTCTCTCAGTCCTCATCCTGCCGTCCATCCACTCCAGAGATGTGGGAGCTGTGAGCCTCTGAGCTGGTACTGCTGGTACCAGTGGTGCCCTCACCGTGGTGGGAATTCTGAGCTGGCCTCAGCGTGCAGGCAGCCTCTGGCCCACTGCCGGCCTCGGGCAAGTGGCAAACTGGAGCAGTGATAGAAGAACTGAAGATTGGTGATGAGTTTTGGTGTTTGGCATCTCCTGGCATGCATGTGCACATTATATTTGCTTGCGTGGGTGTGCATGGGTGCCACATTGTAGGTGAACTGAACTAGTCCTCAGAAAATTGCAGCTCTTGTGCCCAGGCATTCTTTGATTGCTACAAAGTGACCGCTAATGATCTGGGTTTGTATTAATCTATGGGAATAAAAGGATGGCAGATCTGAAACTCACAGGCTCTGTTCAAGGTACCCCTCCCCAGGGGCTGTGCACACAGTCGTGCCTCTCCCCCCGTGCGTGGCTGTGTCACTTGGACGAGTCAGGTCATGGCTGAGCAGCTTCCTCGCCCTCCTTCTGTCCATGCTTTGGAAGATCATGCTGAAGATAAAAGTCAAGAGGAAAAATAAGCCCTTGCCTGTGTTTCACCCTGTGCCAGGATTTAGTTTTTAGTCCCAAACTCTTTGCTGTTCAGTTTTAGATGTTTAACGTGTCACTCAAGTTGAACGTTGTGATGACAGCGATCAGATTCACTCGAGTTCTTTTGTGCTGGCACAGTGCTCTCGTTCGGATACGAGTCAGCAGAGGGGATTTAAAAATACAGATATGCCACGCTGAACTGAGCTCAGAAGGATTGTGTGCACAGAGAGATGGTCAGTATCTTAAAACAATTACTGTTCAAATAGGATGGAAAGGAGGAAGGAATACTACTGTTCTGATGATGTGTATCTGAAGCCATGAAGGGGTTTAGACTCAGATGCTTGAAGGTATTTAGAAGTCTAAGCCTAGCTTACGTGGCCAGGTCATTACATGCAGAAATCTCTAGAGACTCTGGAGAGCACGGTGAAGGTCACAGGATAAGGACTAGCAACAAGCCAGTGCTAGAAGCTGAACACAAAGTGCCTTAGTCGTAAGTGCCTTAATTGTTGTGGTGTTTTTCACCTTTAGCTTTACTAACGTGTAGGTGCTGCCTCTATTTTCAGAGCTCATTGTTTTTCTCAAGTTATATGTAGTGAATTTAAGCTTGTTGGGCATGAGCTGGATTTTCTTTGTTACCCATCAGAGGTCTCCTAGATGTTAAGGGTCCAGCCCTCTGAAAATCACCATTATCACAAACACTACCCTCAGTAATTTCTTGATGGTTCAGAGGGATGTGTGGGGCTTAATGCGTAAATGTGGCAGAGGGTTTTTTTTCAAGTAAAGAAAAAAAGGAAATCATGGAAGTCTGTGAACATTTTAATGTTTTAATGCTTGTCTTTAACTTGTATCTAGGATCTATCTTATGTAAGTGTCTTTAAGACACTCTTCGGATCTTATTTTAAAGGAATAATTTTCTTGATTAGAGAATTACTCTCTTACTGATTTTTGTTAATATAATGCGTTATTGCTGATGAACCTGAAGGTGACCTTCAAAAGGAGGATACCCAGGGAGGTCTGTACTGCTGCTGTAGCTGGAGCAGCTGGGTCATCACACAGCTCTACAGGTAACATGTTGTTCTTTGGGACATTGTAGGGACTTTGGGGAAAAGCACACACATGGCCATCACACCAGTTCTGTGCTGGAGTGGGACCGAGTGTGTCAGGCTGATGCTCAGAGCTGGAGGAGGTCACAGGCTGTTTCTGATTTGTTCAAGACTTGTCCAAATAGCAAAGCTGTTGCCATACAAACGAGGGAGTGACATTGAGATACCAGATTCTCCTCTTTTTCCTCTCAGTTTGGACTGTCACCCATTTGAGTTTTTACATCTTAGCTCCAAATGCTTTCTGATCCACTGCCACTGTTCAAGGACACGTTCCACATGAAGTGGCCGTGTGAAGAGGTGGTTGGCAGCCACCCTTGTCCCCGAGTTGTCAAGCTCTTGGGTCATCAAACCCTCTGTAGACTGGTTTTATGTTCAATGCTTGGTCTCTGTCACCTGCAAAGTGCTGGATGCTTGTGTGCTCTCTGTGGCATCCCAGAACCAAGAGCTCAGAGTGTCTGCTCACTCCACCACTCCGAGGGCTGGAGTTTGGGCTTGGGGAGCCTTGTGTCCCCCAGAGATGATGTGGCTGCATGGCGGGTCAGGGGGGTCGTCCTAAAATGATGACAATGACAATTGGACCTGCTGCTGTCTGCAGGCTCAGGACTGGTGCAGAGATAAGGTGCTTCGTGCCAAGTTCCTGGTTCCTGTCAGGAGCTCCCTGGAGAGCAGGTGAGGGTCACTGCTGACAAATTCAAATGGGAAGGGTGAGACAATTTACCCCAGTTTCAGGGTGTTTGTTTTTCATCTTTTTGCTGGGTAGAAAAGATGCCTTTAAAATAATTCCAGTGATATGAAATGAATAGTGTACTGGACTGGGGACTAAAAAACACCCCAACTTAAAAAATTTAATTCCTCTGTACTATAATCAGGTAGAAAATGAGAGGATTGTTAAGCCTGTGTTTTCTTTGTGGCAAAGACAACTTAATGGAAGTCTGGAGCGTGCAATTGAGCTAACAAAGTTTTAGAAAGCCAACAGAAATAGGTAGCTGGTAGCGGAACGACGTGTGTCTGACAGCTGAGTACAGAGGATGTGGTGACAGAGGCGCGGAGTGAAGTCTGGAGATACCGGCAAAGGGAGTCTGGCAGCAAGAAAGAGGCTGGTGAGAACAAAGCAGTGCCTGTCGTGGGAATGATTGCTCGTCCCTTTTGATCACAGAGAGGAGGGTGCTCAGCGAGCAGCGTTCAGGCAGAGGGAGGGAGCGAGGGGTGAGGGGCTGCAGCTGGGTGTGGGGGGTGTCGTGCATGGCCCCTTCGTCCCGGGCCCTGCCCAGGGCTGGGCTCAGCAGCAACAGCTCTGGGCAAGGAGGGAAGGGCGCTTTTCTCCTGGAACTCAGGGCAGAAACCCTTTAAGTTTCACACTTCTTGGAGGCAGTTGCTCAGTCCCCCTAGCCTGGCTGTTGGCGGGGCTTGGCTGTGCCTGTGAGATCCCAAGGGAAGGACTGAAATACAACGTGTGTAATCTGCTCAGCCTCTGCCCTGGCTTTGGCTTCCTTCCAGCCCTGTGGGTGGCCAAGAGGAGATGGAAGCTCTCCAGTGACACGCTGCAGTAGGTTCTGACCCTGGGAAGGACAGAACAGGAATTGTAATGGGCCACGTTTGCTGTCTGGTGGGCTTCGAGGGGGAGGCTTTCATGTGACGTTGGTTTAAGAGACTCCAGTGATGGCAGTGCCACGGGCCCTGTTTGTTCATCTCCTCATGCACTTGCTCTATCACGTTTCACCAGCAGCCCCCAAATTATTCATCGTGAGCACGCGGCTCTGACCAGGACACAGCCCACTCAACAAAGCCAGAATGACAAACGAGGTCTTCAATATGGAAAAGGCAGCAGTGGCCAGTGCTAAGATAGCCCTGCCTGTTCATTTGATGGGCAGAAGCTGGAAATAGGAAGAAAATTTTACCAGTGGTTTCATGTTGAGCCTTCCAGCCTGCAGTATGCTGTAAAGCTTTATTACCAGTGTGGTTTTAATTTTTTTTATTATTATTTTTTTATTTTTTAGACTACTTGTGTGGGCCAGCCCTGGCCACACAATGGTGGATCGGGTGGCACACTGGTCTGTGTGTGCAGCAGCCCTGCTCTCTGTATGTGCAGTCTGTATCCTTGCTCTGTAACAACCTCACCACAGCCTTTTAATCAGCTTCCTTTCACTCAAGTGTACAAATTCTGCTCACATTACACGTACTAGCTCTCAAATTTACAGGCAGGAACTTCTTGGATAGACTAATATTCCTTGACCACCCTAGCATGCAAATTTAAAATTTAATATCTTGCGGCAGGTCTGTTCGCTTTTATGCAAATTCTAATGTAAGATTATGTTTTGTAGTTGTAAATTAGAAATTAAAGTAAGTTATGCAGGGGAAGGGTACGTGAAAAATGGCAGTCTTGGATTTATATTTTTTTAAACGAGGTAATCCTAGTCGTTTGAGTAATACAGAGATGTACATCCTCTTAAAAGGAGACAACTTGAACAGCAAATAGGGTTTAAATGGGTACTTAGCTCCCATAGCTGTTAATGAAGAAGTGGTTGCTACAAGACTGTCTCCCTCAGTCTCTTGACTTCTCTGAATGCATTTTGAGGCAAACAGTAGGTTAATTGTTCTGGTGTAGGCAAAAGAAATAAAATCCAGACACGGCTCACTTTTGTTCTTGTGTAACCCCGCAGCTGAGGGTGTGTGTGGGGACCTGCCTGGAGGAGGGAGGTGGGCTGGAGCTCCTGCCTGGAGCCAATGCCTCCTGGGGGACAGCAGCTCCTGACACAGCTCTCTGCCCTTAATTTTTAGTAAGCAGATCTGAAACCTCTGTGACACACTGTGACAGCTGGATCTGGCTGTTCTTCCGCCTGTCCCAGGCCTTCACGTGGCAGCTTGACTTGGCCCATTCCACCCGTGCGTGGCCACCACCGGCTGCGTGTGGCAGCCTTGGCTGGTGAGCAGCTCCTGCCATGCCACGGTGACAAACGCAGGAAAATCAGGAACAGCACAGGGAAGGGAAATGCAGATTCTGAGTGAAATCATTTTTCTTCTGGAGTGCTGCTCACACTTGTTCTAGAAGCAGCCAGAGCATTAGATGAATTCAGATTCCCTGGGTATTCACACCACACAGGCTGCACTGGACGATTGGTCTTCAAGAGTGACCCTTAGTGGCCCAAAATTTGCCATGAGATAGATGAGAGAAGAAGGGGATAACTCAATAATAGAGAATCCTTTTGTGTATAAGCAAAGAGTTTCTGAACACGCTCAGTATTTAGATTTGCTTTTTAGAAATCAGTATCTCTTAAATCACTGAAGGGAGTGACGGGCTCTAGTGCTATAATATCTATACCCAGCATATTTAAAAAAAACCTAAAATCAAAAGTATTTCACAATAATGTTAATTGCATATGGATAAGATTTTGTAAAGCAATTTGGGTTCTGTCTCCCTCACTGACTTTCAGTGGTGCCTAAGCTGTCATGCTTCAAAGCAGCTTTTGAAAATGGAGTTTCCAGGGTTGAGCCCTGTATGTGCTTTTGAAATGACTCCTTAACTCTGAAATACTTGTATTTTTCTAGATTGCTTGTTGACAGGGTGTCTTTTCCCATCCCATAGTGTCTCCACAGGAAATAATGTGATGGAACCCTTGGAGCTTGGGCGTGGGACTGTGCCTGCTCCCAGATGGATCAGGCATGGCCTTGGCTCGCCCCCGCGGCCACGGCGGCCCCGACATACACAGCAGGGCTCACAGAAATGCCTTCCTAGCCCTCGGTGCAAAGAGCTGAAGAAAAACACTGGTATTATGGGCTGTTCAGTTCATTTCTTTGCAGATCTGCAATGGCTGACATCTGTTTGCTTTTCTTTGTGGTTTTGGAAAAGAAGAGAGGATTTGGATCCAAAATAGCTATAAGATGGCTTGACATGGAGTAGCATGAATAGGCTTGTTTTGTCTCCTCCTGTTATGAATCACTTTCCATATTAATTTCAGACTTTGAGTCGATGTGTATCTGGCCCTGCCGAGCTGCACACCACTGCAGCTCATCTTATTGTTTGAAAAAGAAATACCTCGTGTTTATTTGCTTCGTATCAGAAACCAGGGTCCCATGTGGAGGCTTGGAGAGATGGCTTGGTGATGAGCCTGAGCTACCAGGGGGAAGTTCAGCCTGTTCAAAGGCTGTCCCTGAGCTGGGGAATTTCAGGTGTGCTCCCAGCCCTCCAGTCAGAAGTTCAGATGGACTGTTGGGCCATTTCTTCATCTGCTGCCTCAGGCTTTGCTCTCTGTCACGACTCTGTAGCAGTCAGCCCGTGGAGTCACCGCGCTCCACGTGCCCAGGGCAGAGTTCAGTGCTGTGGAGGGGCAGTGGTGGGGCAGTCCCACGGCCCAGCTAAAATGTGCGTTCAGAGCCTGCCGAGGTCTCCTGTCGGCTGCAGTTGCTTGCAGAACCATCAATTAGAGCCTTTTATCCTCCTTTTTTTGCATTTAATATCAGTCAACATGCAGTAAAGGTCCTTCCCTACTCTTTTGCCAGATGTCATGGATTACTGCCTCTGAACGGCTTTCCCATGAAAAGCATAAATAAATACAAGTCCTCAAACTCCTGGCGGGAAGTCAAGACCCCCTCCTCCGTTTTGCTGAGCTTCTTTTATTTTCCCCTCTTTTTCTCAGACAGATTAATGTCTTGTCTTTAATGACCTACTTTGGTCAAACATCAAACCCACCCATCCTTCTGTGTATGCATGCCTGGAGGAGAACGTGGCCATTTTAGGGATGAAGAGGACAGCCGTGGGGTGGGAAGCTGAGCACCTGCCCACGGGGAGCAGCAGCTCCAGGTTTGTCCTCAGACATTTACTCTGCCTTTTGTGTTGGTCTGGGGATCAGATGAGAGTGGGAGAGAGCTGTGTTTATGTACAAGCTGTGTTAAATTGTTGCTCCACAGGCCATCTGTGGGATGAGTTCCTGTTGTGTGCACAAGGGGCTGAAGGTAGAGTGGAGCAAGTGGCAGGAAGGACAACTTGTGGATCTTTTTAATGTGAATGATAAATGCACTGCTACTCCTTATTCTGTATTCCTGCACGGGTTTGACCACTCTGGGCTTGTGCTGTGCAGTGGTGGGGTTCTCCCCGCTGGCTGAGGGATAACTGGAGGTAATCCATGGGATCAGCTCTTTGACTTACAGCGTTTCTAGCCCTGTAACGTAAAACTCAGGAGCTGGACCCCACATAAAGGTGTGATACCAGTTTAATAACTATCCAAATGGGAAAGAAGGAAGGAAGAAAGGAAGGAGACGGCTTTAAATCTGTCACTGGGTCGTATTTTCGAGTCCTTCTCTGATATTTAGAAATTCTTTTTATTGGAAGCTGAGTCCCAAACCATGTGATTCCTGGAAAGGTAGTTTAAAAAAGAGTAGCTGGAGTAAAGAAAAAGCTGGTTGTGGAAACCTTTGCAATGAAGTCACTAGCATTACCAGCAGGGTACTAAATGAGTGTGCTGATTAAAGCTGAGAGGAGCTGTTTGCATTTCCTTACATTTCCCTGGGAATGTAGCGTCTCATCCGAGCCCAGGCTCCTGCAGCCGGCTGCAGTTTGCTGTCCTTGTGGCACCTTCAGGCAGCCTTTCCAGGGCAGACTGCAAACCTGGGAGCTTTGCTGGCAACACCAGCCACCAGACAAGGGACCAATAAATTCAAGCACTGGGATGTGTACAGAAATAAGAAGGGGATGGATCCTGGTTTGCTGTACACCAGCACTCATCCGAACACTATCTGTGGCCACGGTTTTGTTCTCTCTTGTGGTGCTGCTGTGCTGGCTCTCTCCCCTCTCAATTCTTTTGTGATTTGTGAATGATTAAGATGGAGTCAGGCAGAAAGCGGACTTGGCACGGCCAGGCTGTTACCCTATTAGAAGGTCCAGATGTACTGAATAAGGGTTCCTTGTGGCTTCTGATGAGGAAGAAACAAAACAGTGCTCTAGTTAGGTTTAAAGGATTTGGTAAGCACACATGTGTCATGGTCTAACTGCCTTTGATGGGTACCAGATGGCAAACAGAAAGGGGAGGATGGAGCCGGGGGAGGCCAGAGCATGGAGGTGGGGGAGGCAGAAGGACGGAGAGGTCCTTTGTGAGCCTCTGCGGGGAAATGTCATGTGCAAAAGGTGCTTATTTACACATGTATATAGGTGCTTGGACAGAGTTAAATATGTACATATGTGTAAAATCATTTTTTCTGCCCACTGGCTCACTGAGACACAAGCCTGTTGTGTACCATGTCCTCTCTTAGAAATTACGGCTCTCATTGCGATGTATCGCACATCTCCGTGTGGGCCTGCAGCCACCTCCATTTCCCGAGGAGGCTGAGACTCTGCAGCTGCAGCCCTGGGAGCTGGGAGGTTTGGGGGGGGTGCTGGCCTGGCTGACAGATCTCCCCTGTCTCCACTTGAGTTATATCCAGTGCTGAATCCCAGCGTCAGAGGGAATAAGCTGTCACACAGACAGGGAGTGCAGGGATGCTGCAGTGCTGCCAGGGGCTGGCTTTGGGAGAGACAGACATTGGGTCAGTTCCTACCACTTGTAATTGGTTTCTAAGTCACTGAATCCTTGGGCTGATGAGATTTTCTCTTTAAAAAATTACATTTGTATATAATGAGTTGGGAAAGAGAAGACAGTCCAGTAATTTATTTGTGTGCAGTGGTTTAAACACTGTGAGTTTTCTCAAGTCATTCAGTCCTAAAAAAGCCAAACACTGGGAAGAGTTGAAAGGATTATGTATGGCAAAAGTGCTGGAAGAGATCTTCATTGACATGTCACCCTTTTCCAACCTGCAACCTATAGGACACTGCATCTGTAACCAGGAGATTCTGTCACTTAGATAATTTGGAAAATAGTGAGATATTAGGATTAAAACTCCAGGCTAAATGCCTCATTAGTGTAAACCATCATGGCAGTTTGGCTTCCAGGGAAACGTATGGATTTATATACCAGCTCCACGTCTGACATGGTATGTTTTCCACTCTTGTGTTGTAATTCAGTACAGCTTGTACAATAATGTAGATGAACTGCTGGCAGGGAAATGGAGTAGATAAATCTTTTATGAGCGAGTCCAGTGTCCCTGAGCTGTGCTCAGCCCTCTGGGGAGCTGCACTGGAGCCAAGCTGGCTCTGGCAGTGCTCTGTTGTCTGCCACGGGATGAGAGGTGGGAGCATCACCTGGACGTGGTCCCTGAAGTCTCTGTTGCTGGGGTAGCCACTGCTCCAGCTGGAGCTGTCCTGTATGCATGGGACAAACACATCCCATGTTTACCTCTTGCAGTGGCAAAATGGGTGCTAGCAAAGCCCAGAGCATTTTCCTTTTTCCTGCAGGAGCAGAGAGAGTGTTACAAGCAGAGCTGGAAAAATGTTTTGCCAAAACCTATTTGATTAAAAATAAAACCAAGTATTTGATATAAATTAAATGTTTAGAAAAATGTGTCAATTCCCACATAATTTCCGTGGAGAAACATTTTGGAAATAAAAAACATGTAGATCTAGAAAATGTCAGAATTTAGCTGGGGAATTTTGCAGGGTAGTTTTATGTGTGTGCCTTTCTCCCATGGATTTTTTTGCATTTCATAGTCTATTGAGTGATCATATTATTGAGCTGGCATAATGTGGTGTGATTTGATACACAGCTAATGCATTTATTTACATTTCTAAAATGTGTGTATTTAGATACACATGATTATTTGTTGACTCGATAAGGGCAGCTGCTATTTAGTATGGTCTGAGCCCCTTGCTTTCCTTTGTGAAAGTGTTTCATTACAAAATACTAAAATTTGATATTTTTGATATGTCTGAAGTTGAGCTGAAGCATGATTTGAATCACTGAGTAGTGAGGGTTAGAAGGGTCTTTGATCCAGCTGGAAGCTGGGCTGCAGGTCCTTTGGCCCAACCCCTCTCCTCAAAGAAGGCCAAGCTCAAGTTTAGATTGGCTTGCTCAGGGTCATACCCCTCTGAGTTTTGAACACATCCAAGGTGCCAATTCCTTGGCCTCCCAGTGCTGGGTTACTGTCATGAGGAAAATTGTTTTCTGATACTGCAGTGTCTCATGCTGCAGTGTGCTTCTCCTTGTACTCTGCTCCTCTGGAGCCTGTCCCCATCTGCTCCACCCCTTGAGTTATGGGGTGAGGGCTCTAAGAAAGTCCCCTCAGACTCTCCTCCTGTTGAACAAACACATGTCCCTGAGACTCTCCGCCTCCATCATGTGTTCCAGCCCCAGGGAATGCTGGAATGTCCCTCTGACATTGATCTGTCTGAACTGAAGCTGGTAACAGTGAAGATGCATTGGCACAAGCTTCAGCCTGGGTGGCTGCTCAGGCACCCGCCAACGTGTGCCCTTGCTGGGCTCTCAGCTCCATCTCCACAGCCCCTGTACCTTCTGCTGCCAGGGCTGGCTGATTAAAGCCTCTTCAGATATGTTAATTCTCCTTGTCGTCACGTTTCCAGAGCCTAATACAGCCATGGCCTCTGTGCCAGTGTGGGGGATGCTCTCCCCGCAATGCAAATCACAGATATTTTTATCTAGACAAAAAGTGTTTCAATTAGTAATAAACAACAGCTGTCGTGGAGGAATTAAAAATAATAGCTGCTCAACTCATATGGTGCGGTGCCTCGTGCAGAGAGTATGTGGGCAAAAAGAGAACATTCCTAACAAAATCCTAAGAACTTCTGTTTTATGACATTTATTTAAACTGAAACTCAGCACTTGCATTGGGGCTGTTCTGTGCTGGAGGAGTCCAGGGAGACGTGTGACCCACAGCCGCTATCGGCAGCCTGTGACTGGTGCTTTTACCTGTTTTGAGGCATCTCCAGTGTGAGAACTTGCAGGATTTACCTGTATTTGGCAGGGTGGCGATCCCCAGCCAGCCCAGCAGCCGCACGCTGAGCACCGTTCTGGGTCTCCACGTGGCTCGTGGCCCATCTCTGTCACAGCCTCCCTGCCCTGGCGTGCCAGGCGCTCACCACGAGCGTGCCAGGGACACGCACAGGGGGGAGAAGCGGCTGTGCTGTAGCTCCTCGGTCCCCGGGATGGATGGCTGACGTGCACCTTCCCACTGCTGTGCCAGCGATGCAAGGATGGAAGCAGATCTAACATGGGCAGCTGGAACCAGGAAACAAAGGACGCTGGTGTGCATGAGCCTTGGGAATACTTGGCTCATCCTGCCATCAGCAGGCTAAATATTTGTAATTTCTGTCATGAAAAATTCACCAGCTGCAGAAGTCAATAGAGGGGAAGTAGTAAACATGACATGACATTGCTTTTCTAGCATTGCTGAGAACAAGAAATCTCTTTTTTCAAACAAAAGCCAGACATTGCTGCCTGGATGGACTTGAATACTTTTAGGATCTTGTCAGAAAAATGTCTGCCCCAATTCAGTCATTTAGAAGAAGATCCCAGGTCTCTTTAGAGTAATAAGGCTTGAATGTAATCTCGAGCACAGTGATTTAAAGTGCAAGGAATGTTTCTTTACCCTGCCTATTTATAGGGCAATGCATTTTTAATATTGAATGATCCAAAAGTCAGTTCAGGAAGGATATACAATCAAAGGAAGGAAATAGGTCATAATTTCTCACGAGGGACTGCATGAAACCTTCAGTCATCTTAAATTCCCCATCCAGTCCATTTCCCTGAATATTAGATGTTGCCAAAAAGGGGGCTTGTTTTGGGGTTTTTGTCCCAGTGATTTGGCATGGCAGCAGCAGCATATGTTGAACATCTCAGCTGGGGTCTTCGGGGCCACAAAGGTAAAACTCTGCCCCATGGTGAAAACAGATGGGCTGGTTTATCTTTCCTTGTGGGAATAAGACACGTGCCATTACTGTAGAGGAGGAGCAATAGCCACCTCCTGTGTTACTGGAAACTTCTCTGGCTCCGTCGCTGAGGTCCCAAAGCCCTTATAGCTTCAATGAGAAATGAAATTATCTCTCTTATTTATATCCAGTAATAATTGCTTCTTCTAATTGCCCTAGTTTGTGAGTTTCTTCCCAGCAGGTTAGGCTGAAATTTCAATTTCAGTTTGATTTGCATAATCACTTGAGCCTCTTTCCCTTCCTCCCTTCTTTCACTTGACATCAGGACATGCTTGTCCTCCCCTGGGACCAGATGCAGTCCTACAGGTCTGTGTCACGGGGGGAGTGGGTTAAACTCAGTCTATCTCTGAAGTTATATTTCATTTATGGCGTTCCTTGGCAGCTAATGATGGCTGGGCTGAAGATGTGGGTGCTCAGGTGTCACACTGTAGGTGAGCTGGGGAGGTTAGGGGTACTGTTGCCCTTCTTTCTGTATTTTCTTTTACTTTCCTAGAGCAGTGTATTGCAGGCTTTGCTGCAGGTCCTGCCCAGGACACAGTCCCGGGTGCACCATGACCTGCAGGCACTGCTGGCTCAGGCTGTCAGCACGGGCTGCAGGGATTGAGTCAGCACAGGTGCAGGACACAGCTCTTTTAGGCATCATTCCGGCTTTGTAGATGGCAAAGTAACTTCTGGAGTAGGCTCCCAGGGCTGGAGAAGGAGAGGTTCTGGCCCAGGGTTGCAGGGGCATCCTCCCAGCTGCAGCCCCTCTGACAGCAACTTCCCTGGGCTGGGCACGACAATGGGAGCGGTCTGTCAGGGCAGGATTTGCCCCTGATGTGCCTGTCACCATTTCATGGCACACACAGGAGGAACAATGGCTCTGGCCTGAGGTACTCTGTGTCCCCTGACACTCCCTCCTCCTGCCAGGAGGATCTCAGTACACCTGGTGCTCCAAGGACGGGTTGGAGGCAGTGGCTCGGGCTGGCCCAGGGGCTCAGGGTGGTCCATGGGCTCAGGGTGGTCAATGGGCTCAGGGTCACCTGGGGGCTTAGGGTGGCCTGTGGGCTCAGGGTGGCCTGGGGGCTCAGGGTGGTCAATGGGCTCAGGGTGGCCTGGGGGCTCAGGGTGGCCCGTGGGCTCAGGGTGGTCTATGGGCTCAGGGTGGCCTGGGGGCTCAGGGTGGCCCGGGGGCGCAGGGTGGTCAATGGGCTCAGGGTCACCTGGGGGCTCAGGGTGGCCCGGGGGCGCAGGGTGGTCAATGGGCTCAGGGTCACCTGGGGGCTCAGGGTGGCCCGGGGGCTCAGGGTGGCCCGTGGGCTCAGGGGGGTCTATGGGCTCAGGGTGGCCTGTGGGGCTCAGGCTGGCCTGAGGGCTCAGGCTGGTCTGTGGGCTCAGGGTGGCCTGTGGGCTCAGGGTGGCCCGGGGGCTCAGGGCGGCCCGTGGGAGCAGGGTGGCCTGTGGGCTCAGGGTGGCCTGTGGGCTCAGGCAGATGTATGAGGTCAGGGTGGCCCGTGGGCTCGGGCTGGTCTATGAGGTCTGGGTCGCCTGGGGGCTCAGGGTGCCCCGGCGGCGCAGGGGGGCCCGGGGGCTCGGGCTGGCCCAGGGGCTCAGGGTGGCCCGGGAGCGCGGGGTGGCCGGGGGGCGCAGGGCGGCCCGGGGGGGGAGGGTGGCCTGTGGGGCCCAGGCTGGCCTGGGGGCTCAGGGTGGCCCGTGGGCTCGCAGACACCTTGGCGTGTGTGACAGCATTTCCCCACTGGTGGCTCGGGCCCTGCCTGTGGGAATAGGTTGGGTTTGCAGTGGCTCCCTGATGCTCACAAAGGAAATTTGGGCCAGAAGGCATGAAGCTGCCTTGAAGACAAAAGCCTTCCCCGCTTACAGATCACATGTTGTCATCTAACAGATTTCTGTGGGTAAAGAGCCTATTTTTCTCACTTCTGTCCCAGTCTTTTAAGGTGTGAAGAGCCTTTAGTCAAGCTGGAGGGAGAGAGAAAGGTTTCTGGTGAAGGGACTTGGTCAATCTGGGGTTTGTTTTGAAACCACATCACAGATTTTCTTTTTTGCCTGTGATTCTCAGTTCGCAGGTTGTGATCTGCAGAAATTTTTGGAAGGAGTTGGTATTTTCCCTAATTACAGCAAATGGGTGCTGGTTATCAAAGCCATTTGAATTCCTGGGGGTGGTTTGCAAAGAAGGGTGAGGAGGAGTTGTTTGTGTTGCCCCAGAGCCTGAACAGCTTCCAAGTGGGTGTTGTCCCTGTGGATATTGCATCCCACTGAGCAGAAGGGAAAGGATATCTCTGAGTAACCACTGCCTGTGTGCTGTGTCTAATGGACTTGGGGAAAGTGGGAATGGGGAACCGCGGTGGGCCGGAATGTTTTGTTACTAACTCAGCATCTGAGCACTCAAGCACCCATTTTTTTTATGGATTTGGGTTTATTACTGGTTGCTTTTCTTAGTGCTTCCTCTAACCCTGAAGGTCCTAGGTGTGGTTCTGCATTCTAGTATTAAGAAAGCAAAAGGACTCAGATTTAAAAATAAACTCTGTGGGGAAGAGGCTACATATATATTTTGCTTTTCAATTTCTGGTATGTTTTATTTATGTATGTAAATGAAGAAAGGTACCTGTATGTGGCAGTTCAGTGTCTAAAATGTATGCAGCTCTTCTGCCAGGCGAACGAGATAGAGCCGCTCGCTTAAAGACCAACTTATAAAAATCCAAGCACTCTTTGGAAATTAAAATACCCAGGCAACCTTTTTGTTGCTGAGGTGACTCTTGGGCCTGGATTTTACCTCTAAGCAGACCCTCCTTTACTCTTGAGGGGGGATACCCTGTCCTGCCCGTGCTGTGGCCCTTAGTGATAGAGTGGTGGGGGTATTTATGGAGAAAAACTAAGTGGCCTGTTTGGGCAGCACCAGTGAGCTGCAAAACCTGTTACTGACTGAGCAGGAAGGAATCCTTGCTGCCACCAGCTGAGGCACGTGCTACCATAACCCCGCATATAAAGACAGCAGAAATCCCCATCCAAGGCATTGAGGAGCAGGATGAAGCTCAGGCTGACATACCCCAGTGTTTGCCAGGATTAGATTTGACAGCCCTTTTCCACCACTGGCAGTAGTTAGAGCTCTGCTGAGTGTTTGCCAGTGGCACTGGCATGGGCAGCTGGCCATAGCCTATTGCAGTTTGGATATGGTGAGGAGAATGGTAAGAGAACGAATGAAAATAATCAGTTAAGCTGCAAGAATTGTCTCTTAGCCAGTCTGTGCTGCTCTTGGAGCCTGGCAGTATTTTATCATAAGTGAGGATTTGGGCGCCCTCATTTCCTGCAACATCAGATTTGTTCCAAAGGGAACAAATTTTTTTGAGGAAGCAGAGTTGTGATGCTCGTTGGGAAGCCCAAGATGTATCTGGCACTGCCCCCTTGGAGGAAGGGGGACAGTTTAGCTCAGGTGGATGTGGAGGAGAGGCAGCACATGAGGTATATGAATGTGTGGGATCTGTCTTGGTTAGGAAACCAAGGACATGGTGGTGAGTACCAGTTTTGACAATGAAAAACATTAAAATGCTGCTTTGCAACATCTGCAACTCTGTGTCCCATCTCCTTCTCCTATTTCCAGCATCCACATCTCCAGATCCTTCTCTCGTGCTGAGCAGGAGCCTTGGATGGCTGCTGTGAGCTTTAGGAGCAATACGAGCCCGTGCTGTCTGACTTGGTAGCAAACCTACTCCAAGAGCTGCAGTGATGTCCCTTGACGTTACTGGTGTAATAACAAGGAATTAAATACAGTCATGTTCATTTCAAATTCCATTTGAAATACAAATACGTAAACCCTTAAATTAAATGCAAAACAGCCAGTGGAGAAAGGAAGTTCAGTGAACATTTTTTCTTTTAAGTCTTCTGAGAAATACTACAAAAGGCCCTGAGTAAAACAAGGCCAAGTAACAAGAGAGGGGCTCTTGCTGCCTTTTGATTCAGAAGCACACAGGAATGTTTCATCCTGGACTTGCTCCTGGGATGGGAACCTGTGTGTCTTGGGCTTCTCGGGCAAGGGAAGGAAGGGGCACAGCTGAACTTGCCTGACACCACTGGCACCTCCTGAGTCCTCTCAGGCAACTTGTTTTAATCATTCTGTCCTTCTGACGAGCAGTAAAATGGTATCTGCTGGGGTATTGTGGGCTCACACCTGCCCCGTGGCCTCCCAGGGAGAGGAGGTTGCTGTGCTCTTTGGAACAGGCCTTTGACACCTCTTAGCAGCGCAGGAGCACGCCTGGCTGCACCTGGAATTACTGATACTGTATTGACCTGTCTGTCTAACAGCTGACCCCAAATCTATCAATGCGAAGCAGAAGATTCCTATTGACTTTGTTGGATGGAGAGCAGCCCCCGTGTCCTCTCCCCTGTCAGCACGTGCTGATGGGTGCAAACGGCCTTGGCCACAGAACCTGCCCTGGCCACGCTCAGTGGTCTCCTGCCATGCTGGCAGGGAAGAGGCTGGGTTTATGTGCCAGGGTGCTGCGGGATCTCGGGGTGCAGTGCTGGCCTGTCGATGGCTCTGGTTGGCCCTCACGGGACAGGTCAGGTGAGGGGGACAGTTGTCAGTTGCAGGAATTCCTACGGAGAGACGGGAACAGGAGAGGGGTTAGGATTTAGCACAGATTTCCTATAAGCTGGGTTTACACCTGGATCTGAGAAAGCTTTAGAAATATTTGGTGTGCGCTTTGCTTCACAGAGTGGCACGTAGGTAGCAGTTTTATTCCTGAGTTCCTCTGCTAGGAGGAAAGGCTGAGAGATTTGGGATTGTTCAGCCTGGAGAAGAGAAGCTTCAGGGTGACCTAATTGTTTCCTTCCAGTGCCTTAAGGGAGCCTGCAAGAAAGATGGAGAGAGACTTTTTACAAGGGCCTCAAGTGACAGGACAAGGGGGAATGGCTTCCCACTGCCAGAGAGCAGGGGTAGGTGGGATATTGNCCCTGAGAGGGAGGCCCTGGCACAGGCTGCCCAGAGAAGCTGTGGCTGCCCCATCCCTGGAAGTGTCCAAGGCCAGGCTGGACGGGGCTTGGAGCACCCTGGGATAGTGGAAGGTGTCCCTGCCCATGGCAGGGAGTGGAACGAGTGGGCTTTACGATCCCTCCCAACCCAAGCCATTCTGTGATTCTAGAATTGATTGATTCCCTGTCTGCAATGTGCACACAGATTCCACTTCAGCAGCCAGTAAAATTGGTTCCTATCAGAGCAGCTGCCTCCTGTTTTGTTAAGGGGTAAAAAATAAATGTTCACCTGGGAGAGAAAAGTGTTTGTCTCAGGCGAGCGTGGTTGCTGGCAGTGAGGCAGGGAAGGGTTAAGCTGGGCTGGCTGTGCACAGCCCTCCCTCCCTGGCTTTGCACAGCCCTTGCAAAATGAGCCCCAGGTGTGCTCAGGCAGCCCAGCACACGGAGCTCTGTGAGGAGCCCAAACCGCTATCAGCATCCAGCAAGGAGCTGATAACCATGACACCGTCACAGGAGCTCGCGCTTCCTCAAAGTTCTCTGCAGCAGTAGCAGGGGGAACCAGTGGGTTTGGTTTTTTGTTTGGCGTCCAGGCACGCTGGTGGGGGTATTGCTGTGGTGTGTAGTGCAGAGCTGAGCCCCAAATGTGGCTCTGAGATACTGCTTGATGGGGTGGAGGAAGAGTCTAGAGAGTGATTTAGCAAAACAGCAAAACCTTGTGAGAACTGCTGATAACAGTTTGGGATTTGGCTTCAGCTGAGCCATGTGTAAGAATAAAGCTCTTGAAGCAGAGTCTCAAGGCTGGTGGTTTTAGAAGTATCTCTTTGTTTTGAACTGTCCAGTTTGAGCACTGGTGGCTGGACTCAAATCTCACAGAGTCCAGTTCAAAATTTTGAGCACGGACTCTCTTAGAGTCCGTGCTCTAAATTTTCCAAGAACTGAGGCTTTTTAAAGGCAATTCAACTTGAGCTCCCCTCCTCCCACCATGATTTTGGAAGATCATGACAGAGGCTGCTAAATTAAAATGTAATTTAGTTTTCCTCATCTGAGATCTGGTCCTGTTTATTCATGTTGTTGGTGTTATTCCCATAAATAGCCTCATGGCATTCCCTGAATTCTAAATATCTGAATTTACTCTGAGACCAAGTAGTTGGAAAGCCTGGGTGGCTGCAGGACAGCTCAGCAGCTCCTAGTGAGCTTTTTGAACATGATCCTGCAACTCTGGGTTTTGCTGGACTCACAGATTTTTACTGGAGTGGGTTGTGAGAGAAAGGCTTGTTTGGGTTGCAACATGTGAGAAAATTAATTTGTATGTTCAATGAACATTTGAAAAACAGATGTCAGGGCAATGGATCTGCTGATTATTGGAATTAGGGAAGAAAATATGCAACCTCCAAATCCATCTGACTAATTTCCTGGCTTTTTTGCCTCAGGAAACATCCTATATCTCAGATCTAGAGGAGTAAATAAAATTATTAGTGTATTTCTGATAATTGACCCCAACCTGTCTTCTTTGGTCTTTCAGATGCATTCAGATATTCCATCCAAATTATGATTTCATTTGGATATCAGGGGCAAGTATATATTTGGTTCTCTAAAACTATTAGCCAAGCTAAGCAAGGCAGACCATAGTAGGTGAGTTTTAAGAATCCACTGATGGTATTTTAAGCCTAAGTTAACTGCAAGTGCTTTGTATGATCTGTCAGTCAATCCAAAGAGAGTCTCATGATGGATAGACTACGTGTTGACTTGCCTGACACTTCTCAAAGATTCTGACAGTGACACGTATCAAACAGGACTGTCTTTCAGCTGCTTTGTCTTCAGCTTCCTCTACTGCTGGTTTGTTTATGTTAAATTATAATCTATTGCGTGATGGGCCCAATTTGGACTATTGGGATGAAAATGCCAGTGGTGTTTGCATCCAGACACTGACTCCTGAATGCTGGGTGGCTGGATCTCTGTGCTACCAGCTCTGAATCCGTGTCCACATGTTGAATTTTGATAAAATAGGGATCTAAATCCAGGCCTGATTTTGCTTTTTCATGGTGACCTTAATAAGTATCATGTACAAGACTTGTAAATGTGGCACTTGGGGACATGGGTTATTGCTGGGCTTGGCAGTGCTGGAGGAACAGTTGGACTTGATGGTCTGAGAGGTGTTTTCCAACCTAATCAATTCTGTGATTCCATGGTTCTGTGCCAATAGAAAAAATCACTTATTTAAAACAAAGTCAGCTTTGCTGAAGAGTTTCAATTTTGAGATGGAAAAATTATGGTCACCCCATGGCACTGCTCTCGAGATTTACACTGCATGTGGGTTCCTTAGGGAGATCATCATGCTCTAATTAAAGTCCATGGAGAATGGGAATTGGTTTGGTGCAATTAGAATAGGCAGTAGCATTTAATGAGTGGGTCAGGGGATTTTCCATGCTGGTCATGCCTTATTTCTGAGATGGCGAGGACTGCTGTTTGGGGGGATACCATAGCTGGGCTGCGCTCGTGGGCGGCTCTCGTGGGCTGCAGGCAGCTGGGCCTGGGAAGGGGAGATTCCTTCCAGCCCCTCGTGTCTGATCCTGTGTTTTGAGCAGGGAAACGTGGCCTTGGTGAGAGCTCTGTGCAAGAACTCAAATTCTTCTCCCCTTTATCTCTGGCTTGTGTGCACAGTGGAGTTCTCAGGCTGGCTAAATAGTGGTTGAAGTTCAGGTAGCTCTCATCGTTTAATGCCAAAGCCCTGTGGGTTGTTTAAACCTATTTTTTGGTAGCTGAGTGATGCTGGAGAATTGTCAGAATGATTTTTAACAGCTCCTTGGAACCTGGCTTTCCAGGCGTATGCACACTGTGTGCTGCTGGTATGTAGGTAACGAGAAAACACCTGATTTTCAGTGACAAAGAATGTCACACCGTGCCCTCTGATTTGCCTGAACATCCAATATTGCAATTAGACAGAGCACAGTACACACAGATGACAAAACAATTAAACAGCAGCGAAACATAAAGGGAAAAAATTAACAAGTAACCAAATTCATTTGACACAGAGATCAAAACATATCGACGGTGTCTTGCAACTCTGATAATTCCATTGAGCTGTGCAGAGCTTAACGCTGATGCTCACACGCAACCTCTGATTAACATTAAGTGGGGCTGTCATTTTGACATAGCTGGATAAACCAATATTGAAAAATCTATTAAATATATCAGACTCAAACAGGGAGCACAAATCTTATTATGTTATTTCAGCTGTAATTAGGTGGGAGATAAAATCATAAACAGGGAAGTTCAGTGGATGTTCTTGTGACGGCGCAGACACACCTGGGTGCTCGTAGTTTTGGGGAAAGGCTGGAGGGGAGCCAAGAACTGCAGAGCTGAGAGGTGACTTTGGGAGTATGCACAGGACAGGTTTGTTACTCCAATGGTATTAGCTCCAGTCCTCCCTGAGACAATGACAGTTGTAATGAATGTCCTTGCATTTAACTGGAAATAGTATCCAGTGCTTTTAGAACCTCCCTAATTGCTTCTTTGAATAGATAAACATTGCTATTTAGAAGGATTGCTTTAAGATGTTTTGCATTCTGTTCTGATTAATAATGGAGGTCATGCTACTAAAAACCTTCACATGCGAAAAATGCAATTTTAAAAATAATTCTCTCAGTAAAACAAAAACAAAGACACCTTTTTCATTTTCAAGACCATTGAGGTGCAAAGCCAGGCCCTCCAGAGCGAGGAGGGGAAAGCTGAGGTTTCTTCAGCTAGAGCTTTGTGCACAGAGGACACAAGTTTAGTTTTATTATGTGGCCCCATCGTGTTGTTTCCCTGCCAAGCTTGTGACTTGATCCAAGGACCTCAGTGCTGCACGCTGAGCCAGCAGCTGAATGAGCAGCTTTAGAGGCTTTGAACACATTTTGTGTGTTGGGGACCAGAAAGCACTTCTTTCGTTTCTTGTTATTGAGGGGGATTTATCTTGCCTAACTTCAGTTGTTGAAAGGCTGATGTCCCTGTGTGGCTGAGAACTTGTGGAAGGTGACTCTCATCTGGTGATGAAGGGGAGCTGAATCCTCTCCAAAGATGCCAAGCGAGATGGAGAGATCCATTGGCAGCAGAAGCTGGCTAAACTCAGGTGAGAGGATTTCCAGCAGTAATGTCTAGTCCCCATCCTGGTTGAATTTCATTCTGCTGGAGGCCGTTCTTTGACGACTCACCAGCACTGCACTGCTGTGCAGGGAGCTGCTGCCTTTCCTGAGCATTTTACAAGTACAGACCCTGGGAAAAGGTGTTAAGTGAGCGTCCCAAGTTAACACAGGGAGTTTGCGACGGGCAGCGAGCATGGCTCTCCCAAATGGCACTGTAATGCAGGGCTAAGAAAATACTTCTCGTCTTCTCAAAGCTTCTCTTTCTCCTCATGTGTCCCGAAGCCGTGTGGCGAGTGAGGGATGAGCAGCAGGGTGCTCCTCACACACTGCACAGCATCCCTGGGAAGGAGCTCCTCAGCTTCCGCCGCGATTCCAGGAGCTGGGGAGCTCCCTGGGAGCTGATGGGCACATTGCCATTAGCTTCAGCCAAGCCAGGATTTTATCTTCGTCATGCAGCCCTGCCTCATTCTCTGTCCAATGTTTGAACTGAGGCATAAATTCAGTTCTGATGTTGGTTGGTAAGAAGTGAAAACTGAGTTTCTGCCAAACCAGGATATATTTTCAACTGTATTTAAAAGGGTCCCATCCCAAGAGGTCAGGACCTCTTTCTAATAAAGTTTATGATAATAGATTTAACTTCTATTAGTGTATTTGCGTTAGTGTTTGCAGGAAAAGAGGCGCTTTAAGAAACAGAAATTATTTATGTCAGGTATAGAATGCTCTGCTCTGTCTCATGTACTTTAGTGTTGGAGGAATGAACAAATAGTCTGTGAATAAATAAGGGAATATTTATATTCGTTCTAGATCTCAATTGCCTGACATGTTTCCTTCTGGAATGCCAAAGAGTTCTGAATAATTCCTGCAGGCAGTCATTAATCCTGCCTTCTCCTTCTCCTTTGCTCAGGGCAGGGGACACCTAGTTCAGATATTACCAAACTTGTGGCCCTTGGGTGTACATTGGAGCTGCCCGAGTTAAAGCAAGGAGCTTGCCAGCAGTCTGAAATGCCACTCGTGAGAGCAGACTTGTTGGCATGCCAAGTGCCATCGGCACCTCCACATTTTGCCAGGGGCACGTGCAGCTGAGGGGCAGAGAGCTTGTGGGGGGCTCTGTGCTGGGGAAGAGGACTGGCAGGTTTTCACACCTCACCTCTTCCCCGCTACAGAAGATAGAGATGAAAGTCTGAAAGGAGGACAAGGGACACAGATTTCTCTGGCACACAAATCTGATAGCAATCTCTGCAAGCAGAACCTTGTCCTGGTGCTGGATAAATACTTGTGGGATAATATAATATGTAGTAAGAAGTCACAAAGGATATTCCCAGATGGACGGTGGTTTTTTGAACGCCACCTTTTTTTATGGTGCCATGAAACAGCAGAGCAGGAAGAGTTGTGTGGGTATTTAGATGCTTTTGGGACGTGGTTTTATTTCAGAGTAGCTCTGGTAGTCTGACCTGGTAGCGTAGGAATGGCCACCTTCTCTTGCTCCACCACCAGATGTGCACAGCCAAGCTCAGGGTTGCTGGATGGCTGTCTCGAGACGGTGGTGACACATCTGATGGTGCCTTGTCTCTCTCTGGCTCTGCTTATCTGTGTGTCCTCTGCAGCTGTTGTCAGTGTGACTCCAGGTAAGGGGTGCACAGTACAAGCATTTTACAAACTGAGTGCAGAGCTGAGCACAAAAGCCCAGCCTGGAAGGCACTACTGAGCTGATAGAGTTATGAGGAATGTGTCTCTGACTTCTGAATATGTGGATATAATCTTACTTGCTGAAATGCACCAACAGAAATGTAAACACAAGTGATCATTAATTTTATTGCAGATTTTTTTTTTTCCTTTTAAGGAAGCTTGGAAGTACTGTAAATTTTGATTTGAACCATCAGTGACTAGAGTTCAAAACATGGGCTTGACTCTTAACAAGATTTATGCGTGTACTTAATGATTCTCTTGAAAGAGTTTCCAACTGGAGCCTTGCTGTCATTAGATTTGAAGCATGTGTTAGGGTACACGTCAAGTACATGTATGAGGGCTCCTAATTCCCATTAATGCAGAGTGAAGAACTGCACTGGCTGTGAAGGAGAAACGTCTCTGGCTGTCTGAATTGCACGTACCGTGGAGCCTGCTGGACACGCAGCAAGACCCAATCCTTGTCTTTCCTTGTTTCCAGATTAACTAAATACAGCTAGTAGGATTAGCCAGTGATTTAAAAATCCACTAAAAGCAAGCTGTCACATTGGAAAGTAACTTTGCAAGGGCCGTGGCAGAAATCTGCAGGACGCAGGGTCTGTGTGCCAGGAGCAGGAGCGCTGAGAGCACCAGCAGCAGCAGGACGTGCAGCAAGCTGTCATGTCGCTGCCTGATGGGGATCCTCCTCAGCATCACCAATTCTCCTAAGCCTACTCATTTTGAGAACAATGAATTTATTTATTGCTTTCAAATATTATTAGGCTCAGAAGAACTATAATGCTTTAAACAGTGAACCGTGCCCGTTCGGGTGGAAAGCAGAGATGTGATGTTTCAGGGCCTGCTCAGCTGGGAAAGCTGCTTGTAAGCACGGAGCTTTTGCAGGGAGGGTGAGGAATAGCTCAGGGAGAGAAAAAAGAAGTCTGAGCCCATAAATGGGAAATGTTGGGGTTGGTGTGCTCAGGATTAACTGCAAGGCATGTGGCATGTAACTGCAGTCAGGGATGATGCTTCCAGCTACTTTATGTATTTGTTCTTTGGGAAGGTAGAGGAAAGAACGAGTGTTTACTTAGAACCCAGCCTGCTCTTCCCTAGGCTGGTTATTACTCCACTGCTGAAGAACAGCTAGACCTCCTGCTGCAGAAAGGAAGCAAGGAAATATATCAACAAGCAGACAGAAGTGACCCTGGAGATTTGCTTAGGGTATCAAAGATACCTTTTCAACCCCTTCAAGGTACAAGCCCTGCCCTCCTCCCAGCAGCTTGGAGTCCACCAGCACTTCTCAGGCTCTCTCCGAAGTGAAAGTCTGTGAATGTCCTGCTGGAGAGGACTGCATCAGGAGATGGTGTAGGTGCTGCCTACAAGGATGACTTTGTTGCTGCAGGCTAGTAAAGGCTTCATGAGTGTGTGTTTTGCCCAGAGGAAACACCTGGCTCCTGAAGGCTCTTCTGGGATCCTTTTGTGTAGGGCTGTGGTGGTTTGATTTCTTTCCTTGAAAGCAGCGAGCCCGTGGGTGCTGGCGCTGTGCAGGAAGAGAGCCCCTGTGGCCACGTTGTGCTGTGTTCGTGTCTGGCTCTGGAGCTGAGCACTCCCAGTGAGATTCCCACGCCTCCGTGCTGCACGCAGAGCCTTCGCCGTGGACTCGCACTCAGCCCCGGGAGAGGATTGTTCACTCATCGTGCTGACAGGAGCCGTGCCGGCACCGTGCTTACTCAGACTCAGAGCAGCCTTTATTTATACAGCCACTGCCTCCTCCAACCAGGCTAAAAATAAAAGGCTTGCTCTGAGTAAGCAGATCACCTTCCCTGAGATCCCCGTGATGTAACTGCGGGTTTTTTTCCCTGCTGCAGAGCAGGACTCAGCCGGAGCAGTCCTTGCCGTGGAGCAGCGAGCCTGAGCTGGGGCTGTGCAGCCGAGCTGACAGCGTGACAAGTGCCACCTCCCACGCCGAGGCACTTGTGGAGAGGCCCCGTGGCACAAGGAAGTTCACACTCATTGACTGCGATGGGTAGCAGCTCCAATCACACCCCAAAGCTGACAGAGAAAAGAACATTTCAGTGCAGAGCCATGTCAGGAAGAGAGAAGCAGGCGGAGGCTCGGAGCAAGGCAGCCTGACAAGTGCTAAAAGGGCCTGCAATCTGCATTGTGTCATCATTAAAGTGGCTGCCATTAGCTGGCGATGCACATTAGGAAGTGATACCACACACATCCAGCCTTTTGCTCCAGTGCCCTGAGATGCTTAGGAAAATCAGGTGGTTTCAAGGAGCCCCTAATCACATTGTGCTTTGCATTGCAGAAATTAGACCTGAGCTGGTTACATCAAGGTCTGGGGAGCTGCTGTGTCAGGTGCTGCAGAAGCATGGATCAAAAGGATCCTTCTCTGCTTGGCCAGGGGAATTCCCCAGCCAAAATACATCCACCACCCCTCAAACATAAAAGCAGTGAAGCAAGCTGAAGGATAGAGAAACCGAAGCAAGCTGAAGGATAGAGAAACCAAATGGCACATCCAGGGTGACAGAAGCAAAATGCAGCGAGTTCTGCCCAGTTCTGTGTTCTCTTGGTCACAAAGTTTAGCAAGTCAGCTTTGATTTGCAAAATTAATAATTAATAACCTAAGTTGCCCTCAGGGAAATTCAGTGGGAGGAGAGTTCTTGTTAGCTCCATCTTGAAGCTTTGCAGAAATTCTGGGGCTTGGGGTGATGTTTATAGGGTGCATCTTCATTTTCTTGAAGACCTTGATGCATCGACTTTGCAGTGAGATCGTTCAGACTCCCCTTTGCAAGCACATCCTGCTTGGTCAGTCAGAGAAAGGAGTCCTCACCTTCTAACTCTGATTTCCCAGACATCACAGCATCATTTTTCCTGGCAGTTCATTTTCTAGATACTTTTCTCACAGAATAACCCCAAAATAGGAAAAGAAAAGGCAAGACTCGTCCAGTGGGTGACATTTGTTTCTGTTTCTTTCTCTGCTGCTGGTGAGTACTGAGCTGTGTAGAACAGACACCGAGTGGTTGTCAAACTGTTTGCCCTGGGATGACTCTGTGGCAAGAAGTTCCACAAGCTAATGTACTTACACTGAAAATTGTATTACCTCTGTGATTCCACCAGCTCCCTTTTGCTCTTACGGAGAAAGGAGGTCTTTTGGGGTCACTTTCTGATGCTTTCAGCAACTGAAGAGATATAATTGCCAAGGAAACACCCAGCTGTAAGGCAGCCGAGCTGCCAGGGCCTGAGTGGAGATGGCTGAGCAGCTGTGAAAGCACAAAGGCTGGAGGTGATGGGAAGTGAGGAAATAAGAGAGGGCAGGACACCCTGAGTATGATGTAGCTGGGAAAGTGCTGCTTTTCTGGGAGTTCTCTCTGCTAGTGAGTGGGGAATCTGGACTGGAAAGGGAAGCAGGTCACGGTGCTCCCAGAATCCCATCTCTCCCTGGGTACTGCCCAGCAGGAGCAGCAGGGCTTGTCCATGGCTGGCAGCTGCTGTCACAGGGCATGGGGACAGTGTGCTCGTACCTGTCCCACATCAGCTCCCTCCCCGGCCTCATGGCCTGGGGCCAGTGCGCTTGTACCTGGTGCCCCACCAGCCCCCTTCCATGGCATGGGGCCGGTGGGCCTGCACCTGTGCCCCATCAGCGCCCTCACAGCCCTCATGGCCTGGGGCCAGTGCGCTTGTACCTGGTGCCCCACCAGCCCCCTTCCATGGCATGGGGCCGGTGGGCCTGCACCTGTGCCCCATCAGCTCCCTTACAGCCCTCTGCAGCCAGGCCTGCTGCTGGCTCTGCAAGAAGCCTGCCAAACCAAGGCATTAATGGTACTCTGTGGAAGGGCTGGAGGTATCAGAGGATCAGTAAAGAAAATGGATTATTATAGACCTTCTGATAGTACAGAAATCTTTGTAGTTGGCTGTTACTGAAGGAGAACTTTGTGTAATGATGAGAACAGACATTAGTATACACCAGACATGAGATTTTACAATCAATTTTATTAATTTTAATTGATTATAAAATAATGGGGGATACATTTAAGAAGACTGTTTAATTCACTGTAATTATAATATGCTTAATTATTATAAATTTGATGGTGCAATAAAGGTATTAAAATAAATAGAACAGTAGAGGTTCTCATTAAAATTGCATCTGACCTCTGTGCATTTATATGTGCTGGAGTGAATGCAGTAAAATTGGCTGCAATGTGGGAGCAGTGGGAGCTATTAATTCCCAATTCACAGGTCTTGGCAAGCATGATGCAAATAAAGCCAAACTTAACTATCTGTTTCACACGAAAGACCAGAGAGGTCTCTGCTGAAAGAACAGTAGCCTGTGAATCACTGATGATTCCAGTTGTGCAGCTGCTGCAGACATGGGGCTTCAGGCACTGAAATTTTGGACACTTCATAGAAATTGAAATGATGCCCTTCACAGCAGTGTAAGATCCACACTTGCAGGTGTGTTGCAACTGCTGTGGCACAAGCGTTTGTTTTGGAGCATGATTTAGACATTTGGGTGCTTATCCTGACCCTGAGCAGTTGGACTGGAAATCTCTCAAGAACTGGTGTTTGAAGGCTATTTTGGATCCTCACTGCCAGACCCAGGGAATGTTTTGCAATCTGGAAGCAAACAATGATTGAGGGCCAAATCTGCAATTTTTTATTTTCCTTTGGGAGGGGAAGAAATTTGGGTTGCTTCTGTAGTGTGGGAATTGTCTCGGTGGGTTGTTTTCACTCACCCTCTGTCCCTAGGTGCTGTGAGCACACAGGATGGAGCAGGCAGAAACATGAAGCCCTCGACTGAGTTAAAGTAGCACTGCTGCTGGGCTCCCTGCTGTCTCTCCTGGACATGGGTTGCTGTGTCTGAATGCCCTGAGAAGAAGCTGAAGCAAGTTTGTGTACATCACAGCTCTGAAAATGTGGATTTTGATTTTTGCAGTGGACAGTGGCCCCATAAAAGCCCTTGGGCAGTTATTTCAAACCTGTTCACATATTGCTGAAAAATTAAACTGCATGGATTGGAAAGGAGGATGTTACAATGATTGTAAGGAAGCTGGTGTATTATAGGCCAGTTGTTTCCATTGAGATGTACAAAAAAGCGAGCACTCCTTTTCTGTGGTGTTTTATATAGGAGAGCAGTTCTTCAGGTGAGCCTGGCTGGAGGATGGGGGCTGGCACTCACCTTCCTTCTCTGTGAATGTAGTGGAGGAATGGAGATTTCCACATTAAATGTGAAGGAGGCATTTTATCCTATGGCAACAGCACCTGCTTTGCATTGATCTGGTGAGAGGGCACGAGCACTTTCTGGGAGTGAGGAATGGGCCTCAATGGGATATTGCTGTCTCTGAATGCAAAACTCCTGTTTCTGCCTGCTCCAGCCCATATATTCAGACTCATTTTTGCATGGCACTTAAATGGACCTAAATATTTCACCAGCTAGCAAGATAACACTACAGCTTGTTTGGTATTTGGTAATCAGTTATTAGGACAGGGCTTCAGTGAAATAAAATATGAGGGCAAAGGAAAGTAACGTGCCTGTGGCATTAGAATGCTGTTAGCAAGCTTGAGGCATATCAGAGAGATTGGTCCTGAGAGTAACATTTGCTGTCTTACTGCTTTTGAACCTTTTTTTTTCTTTTTCATTTGCCTGTTTCTGAGGTCTGGGATTTATCCTGAATTTAAGAACTGACAGGTTTTGATCATTTGAATAGGTATCACTGTTCAGCAGGGAATACATGTGCCAGCTGAGTTGTCTCTTAAAGCCAATTTGTACTACCAGTTATACGAGATGATTTCTCGAGACTGTAATGTATTTCAGCTCCAGATTCTCCTGCTGTGCTGTGGCTGCTCCTGTCCTGTCCTCCCCACCTGATTGTCCCCTCCCTTCCCCACCCAGTGCCCAGACACCTGTGCATGTTCTTTGATGTGAATACACACAGAACCACAGAAGAACGACACTGCAAGGCTGAGAGTCTGACTTGGATTTATTAAGGCAGAGCACTCTTAAAGCTGAAGTGATTTCTTCATCCCAACCTCATTGTTTTGTGCTGAGCTCGTGTAGTTTGTCTCCATGTAAGCAGAACCACCCCTGCTATAGAATCTCCAGCATTTCAGCATTTAGCAACTCCTTGAGCTTCTCTTTATATAAATGATGGCTCAATTCCAGTGTCTTCACTGTGCTGAAGAGCAGAAGAATTGAGTTCATAGTTGCTAACAGTGGTGCACAAATCAGAATTATTTATAGGTAATGCCTATAAAGAAGACTTTTCCACTGTAGTAGTGCTTGTTCATGAGACCTTCTCTGATGGTGACATCTATGCCCTTTGGTAGGATGGCTGTGAACTGTAAATGTGGGAAGAGATGCCCAAGACTTGGTATTCAAGTTACTGGTACCCTGAGTTTCACACACTTAGACATTCGTCTGCTTGAAACTTGGTTGTTTCCTGTTGTGCTCCTGAAGAGTTGTTTTTGTTGGAAGAAGGGAATGGATGGTTTGAAACTTTCAGCCTGAAAGACAAAGACTGTCCATACCTTATATCTACACAGATATACATTATACATATACAAGTGATACACGAATCCTGGAGAAGTTGGTGGGAGTGGAGGCAAATTTTTCTGGCTGGCCAGAGAAGCTGCCTGCCCCCTTAATTAGAGAAGGCATTTGCCAAATTTTACCTCCCAGTTATTACCTTTCTAGGGAGATGCACTCCCTAGCTGCTCCACAGAGAGATACAGTGGCAGTCACTGTTGTCTCCACAGCTTGTATAGAGGTACACAAGTTACCCACGAGCTGTGGAGCTGCACAGCCCATGCCACCAGTCCAGCCAGACACAGCCCTGGCACGAGCTCATTTAGTCCCTGCTCATCTGCAGCTACTCTGGGCCTGTCTGTTTGAACTGCAAGTGCCCTGTCTGTCACAAAAAACAGAAATAAATCAATCTGCAGGCCTGCCAATAACACACAGAACACATGACATGCTCGGGCATACTTCCTTGATCCTTGTGGACCCAATTTTACCCCATTTCCCATGCATCTGTCCATAAAGAAGAACCATGAAGGGAAAGGAATGGCAGGAATGAAACATTTGAAGAATGCTTTCAACGAGCCCATTAAACCATCCTGCTGGAAACTGTAGCCTGGTGTGATAGGTCTGGTTCAGATTTTCCATGTATTTGAAGTCTTATGCTGAAGAATGAAGCCTCTGTTTTACAGAAATGAGTCCCTAAGTGGAAAAAGAAAGAGCCCAGCTGTTAGTAAGGCACTTAAGGTTATTTTGCTTTTTGTTGGTTTTTGTTTTGTTTTAAATCCTTCCAGCAAGTGTGGCTGATAACTGCTGGCTCTCGAGCTGCTTGGAGAGATCAGTCCTGGCTGAGTGGAGCTCGGCTCGTGGGTGGTGAGGCGGGGAACCTCGGCAGTGGACAGGCTGCAGTGTCCAGGTGTCTTCCTGCAAAGCCTGGGAGTGCAGACATTAATTAGGGATCTTAACTACATCCCTGGTATCTGCAGCAACAAAGAAAAGGAATGAGAGACCAGAATGTTCAGGAGTCGTTCAGTGTTTCCAAAGTATTGGTTTGAATGGGTTGAACTTTGCCTGGTGGGAGAAACATCCATCTTTTGGTGCATGTTTACAATCAATCTTGTTGCTCTAAATCCATCCAGTTGCAAAACAAATCCTTCAAGTCCCTGAGTTCTTGATGGTACCTGGTGGCCATTTTAATGATGCTTTGCCCTTGCTCCCTCTCAGTGCAAGGCCGTGGGAGAGCCTGTGGTGGTGCAGGAGACAAGGATGGCTTTTGTGGGTCCTGACATATTTACTCCTGTGCTGCCCCAGGAAGGGCCATGGCAGCCCTTGTTATCAGGCTGTCAGAAGAATTACGAATCAAGTAGTTGCATGAGCAGCAGGATGATTGAAGGCTGGTTTCCGATGGACTTTTATCTGGTAATTGATTTCCTCTGTGGGTTTGTGCTGTCTAATGAGGTGTGAGCTAACAGGCAGCCTTCCCCATGGTGGGAGGTGAGGGAAGCCAGGCGCCTTTCCCCGCGCGGCTGCAGGCTCCTCACTGAACTTCTGGCAACTGGGCACTCTGGAGACCTCTGCCCTGCTGTCACATTGACTTGAAATTAGTGGGTTTCAAAACTTATTAGAAGGGGGGACAGATAGGGAAACACACACAGGCAGGATGAACTTCTGTACCCCCGGCTGTTGAAAATTAAGCTTTAAAAAAAAGAAACGGAAAAATTGCTTTGGTCTTAAAAGTTTCCTTCGTCTGTGTTAATCCTGGGATGGGGGAGTGGGCAGGGAGGGCTTGGAGAAGGTGGGGCAGGAAAACCTGGTGATTATCATAATTATAATTCCGTGCTAAAATACCCTCTTGCCATAACTGCTGACAAATGTGTTGGTAACTGCAAAGGTTCCCAAGGACTTAAGCAAATAAACAAAAAACAGAGTCCTGGAGCCACGTTTGGGAGTGATTTTGTTTCTGGTGCTGTGAGAAACCAGAGAAGGCTTCTCCCTGCCTGTTGCTCAGCTTTCCTGGGGTTGACTGATCCCTGCCTGCTCTCCCTGGACAACCATTTGCTGGGAAGACTGGAAGTAGGTTGGATGTTCTGGCCCTGTTGGAATGGAGAAGAGCAATACATAATTACTATTAGCAGTTAAGGGTTGGGAAAAACTTTGTTTTCCTTTAACCCTGGAGTACCTGGACATTTACACAAAACTTGGGAACCCTAAATGCTTTATTAAGCCGGTTCAGCTTTAAAAGAAAAGTTCTTAATGTTTGGATACAGTATAGAAATGTCCTTTCATCCATTAAACAGTATGTATCCTCAGGCATTCATACAGTTAATAGTGTTAGCCCCAGTGGAAAGCCTCTGGAGGCATTGCTGACTGCACTGGAGAGCGTGGATCATTTAAACATTAACAGCTTTGGTTATTAATTATTGTGGAAAATGTGGGGGTGGAGAATGCTGAACTGGAAATGTTGTCCCACGCTGTATTTTTCCCTTGCTGCATTATCAAATCCATTTCTGCTGTCAGCTGAGTGCAGCGCTTTTACAGCAGCGTGATGGGGAGCAGAGGTTATTTTGCCTCCTGCTTGGCTTCCAGGTTTTCACTTGACAATGATGATGGTGTCTTTTCTGTAGGGTGTACAGATGATAGGCTTTAGCTTCATTTAATTCAGTGTGAGCTCTGTTTTCAGCCAGGAGGAAAACGTCTTGTAAAAATTGTGCCCCGAACACATGCTGAGAGAAGGCCCCAGACACATCCTGAGAGCGTGGGGACAGTCTGGACGCTCTGGGGGACTGGAGCTGTGCTTGTGCTGCCGGCTGCCTCAGCCCCATCTCTGTTTGGCCAGCCCACCGAGCTGGCCTCGTCACGGCCTTTCAGCTCCGCGTCCCTCGGGGCTGCGCTGGTGGCGATTCCAGCACGCTGCTGTCTGCGGTTGGGGTGTTGGAGCACGGAGATACCACTGTGGTCAGAGCCAGAGAGGCCAGAGAGGTGTTTACCCTCAGACACCAGAAGGGTTTGGAGCCTGCATCTTCACCGGGGCCTGCTCCTGGGGTGGCACTGCCAGAAGCATCACACCACAGGTGCTGGGCACCGAGCACGTCGGGAAATCAAACCTCTCCCTTTGCTCTAGGGAGAGAGACTTGAGCTCCTCAAAAGCTTGGCCTCCTTGAGTGCTGATACCTTGCAAATATGCCCACATGTCAGTACTCACAAGGCTTCAAGTCCTTGTCACCATCAGCCAGGTGCTTTGAGCATGTTTGGTTCTTGGATTTGGGTCAGTCTTCAGCAAAGCCTGTCCTTGCAGCGGGGCTGGGCTCTGGAGGATGGCCAGGGTGACTCAGCCACTCGGTGGTAAATAAGCTCTGCCTCTTGCTTCGTTTGCATCCAGCTAATATAGCTGTAATTACTGAATTGTATTTCCTGGACACTTGGAAATAATTTAGCTCCATATAAAACTAATGTGTCTTGCCAAATTTAGGCTTAAAATTGTTTCTACAGTTGAATGCAGTAATCTTCTATTAGATTTAAGGGTTTTTTAAAAAAATATTTTACTAGTGCCTGGCTTGACTGACTCACAATGCTGTAAGGCTTATTTATGGAGGGGGTATAGAGACATTAAATGAATTTGGAATTAAGTAGGTGCTGGCTAAATTCCTGCTTTACTCGAGCCCCAGTGATCCCAGTGATACGGAGTCTGGGCACGCAATATTGTTGCTGGCTTATTGAAGCTGAGTGGAGGTATAAGCTATGAGAATATGAGAGACTGGATTCTTGAGGGGTTTATTTTTGGTGCTCTTTCAGCAAAAAGTAGGCTTATGTGAATAGTGTACTTAAAAAACCGCTTTCCACTCCTGCTCTCGTATTAGTTAATGGCAGTTCTGTACTCAGTGAGGTTAGAAAGAGAGATTCGTGAGTAGCTGATTCTCCACCTCGTCAGGAGAGAAGGTGAGGGTTCAGGAGGCAAGCGGGTAACCTCAGGTACAGAAGGCCACTGGAGATGCAGGGGGATGAGCAAAGTACTGAGCAAGTCGTGCCATAAATCTGCTGTAGGAGAAGAGCTTTGGAGACCTCAATGCTGTTAACACACAGGCACCTTGACTTGCCTTTGTGTTAAAAAGTCCACATGTTCAGACTGATGTAGCCTTTACCTGGACACTAGCACTGTGGGCTGGTTTGGGAGCTCTGTGAATTCAGTTTGCACGGCTTCTTTCTGGTTTGTGAGTCATAATTAATGATAATGAGCCCCGGAGACAAAACCGAAGGAGTGCAGGGACGTGGGTGTGTGCAGCCCCAGCCCCGGCGTGCGGCTGGAGCGGGGAGCAGCTGCTCTGCTCGCTGCCCCGGGGACTGCTGCCATCGGGCTGCTCTGCAGGACAGGACAGCCACTGACAGCGATCCAACAGCCTTGTCAACAGCAGGATTAGGTGCAGTATCACTGCATTTGTGTAGGAAGAATTTCTGGGGAAAGCAGATAGGATTTTTTTGGGAAGAGCTCCTTACTGTGCATCCTTGGTTTTTCATATGTTGAAGGGTTTTCAAGGTTGCCTTCCAGTTTTAAGTGTTGAGTGAGGATGGAGTTATGTACTGTTATGTCAGATTTTCATGATTGTAGGGGTGCTTCCTGTCTTTTTCTTCTTTTTAAAATAATTTCTGGTGCTTGGTGAAGTGTCCACACGAAGATTTATGTCAAATGCTGTGTCATGAATGGGCTCATGGGGCTCCTTCTCTGGCTCAGTTGCTGTGTCAAACTTTCAGTATGACTGAATGGTCACTGCTGGGAATTGCAGGTGTTGGGATTATAGATGTTCCTACAGTGCTGTGTTCTCTACTGCAGGAAAAGGCCTTTTGCTGTTAATTGATTTATAATTCTTTTTGCTGTGATAAAAATTGATGTCTCCCTTTAAAAGTGTTTAAGTTGCATGTGTGGCCACATTTGGAAGCAAATTCCTCATGTGTCTGTGCATGAGCACAAATGTGCATGTGTGCAAGCCATGCACTTCCACATGGAAGTGTGTAAAGCTGCTGAGCATTTGGACCTGTATTTTTGGATTTTACAAAGAAGGACATATTCTGAAAGTGTTTATTGTATTAATACATCTGTTAAAGGATATAAAAAACTGTAGCAGTGATGCTTTGTATGGAATGGAAATCCTGTTGTAAACATCCAAACCCCAAATACCTCTGCCTGGAAAGGAACCATTCATCAACTAGACCCCACCTTGGACAGATTCCTACAGACCATAAACCCTCTGTCCCCACCGCTGGGTTGTCTCAGCATCCCCAAGCCAGCAACCTCTGCTGTATTCCTGTCACCGTTAAGAATGGGACTTGAATTATTCAGAAAATCTGAGTATATCGCTACTTTATTACTTATTTATTCATTTGCACTGAACAGTTTTTGTTTTGCGTGTGCAGCAAAGCAGGAGCCTTCCCCTGACCTTGCAGGGTTTCAGAGATGGATGAAGGTGCGTGTTCTTTAAGGCAGCTTGGAATTTATGGTGTTTGAAGAGACTCTGGCTCCAGTGTGGGTAGTTGGCAGCAGTGCTGATAATCACAATGTGATAGCAACTGGGCTCTATTATTTCAGATGTGCTTAAATCTTGCTTTCTTGTGCTGTAAGGTTATGTCTTTGCAGACTACCAGAGCTCTGAGGAGAGTGGAAAACAATCCTGACCCAGGAACCTTTGTTTCAAAAGGTTGCAAGCATAAATCTTCTCTGTTTTGTTTTTGAGCGCCTGATGTATTTCTAGATCTTAAGTAGAATGAGTGAGCTGTTCATAGGGTGTACTGGTTGCTTGTCTAAAGCCCATTCGTATGGAACAGAGCACTCTTGTCTTGCAATCTGTTGGAGCAGCACCTTGCTAATTCCCCGGATTAGCAGACCTCTCATGTATGCTTGCATTTTGAGAGTTAGCAAATCTGGTGAACAAATGTTTCACAGAAGCCAGGAAAACGCATCACAAACCCAATTCCATCTCTTCAATATTCACTGTAATTGCTGACAGTCATATTCCACGGAGGATACAGTAGTGTATCTCGTGTACACGCCGTCGGAGTGTAGTAGTACATGTCCTCAAGCATTTGTTTCTGAACCACAGCAGAGAGCTAACAGCAGCAGCAAAATGTTCTGCTGATGTATTGTTGATCAAAAAATGTGTGGTAATGCCATCCCTAACGTGTTTGCATCTGAGATTTACTCGCTTCTTGGGTGTGCAGCCATGTGTTGGCAGCCGGGGTCTCCGCGGGGCCCTGCAGCCGCACACTGGGCTCAGACACACAGGTGCCCTCCCTGACACCTGCACAGGCTCCTGGGCTGAGCTCAGACACACAGGTGCCCTCCCTGACACCTGCACAGGCTGGGCTCAGACACACAGGTGCCCTCCCTGACACCTGCACAGGCTGAGCTCAGACACACAGGGGCCCTCCCTGACACCTGCACAGGCTGGGCTCAGACACAGATGGGCTCTCCCTGACACCTGCACAGGCTGGGCTCAGACACACAGGTGCCCTCCCTGACACCTGCACAGGCTCCTGGGCTGGGCTCAGACACAGATGGGCTCTCCCTGACACCTGCACAGGCTGGGCTCAGACACAGAGGGGCCCTCCCTGACACCTGCACAGGCTCCTGGGCTGGGCTCAGACACAGATGGGCTCTCCCTGACACCTGCACAGACTCCTGGGCTGGGCTCAGACCCAGGAGCTCTCCCTGACACCTGCACAGGCTGGGCTCAGACACACAGGGGCCCTCCCTGACACCTGCACAGGCTGGGCTCAGACACACAGGTGTCCTCCCTGACACCTGCACAGGCTCCTGGGCTGCTCCAGCTCCAAACGCTGCGGGATAATTGTCCCACCCACACAGACACACCCCATTAGAGCTTATCTGTGCACAATCTAATTATTTTCAACTGCTACAGAGGTGTTGCTGTACAGCCTGTAGTGGTTTATTGCCAGGGATCGACCCTCTCACGTGTTTTGGTCAGGGTGTCCATGTGGGCAGGTTTCACTGGGATTTTAATGACACCTCGTTTAAACTCTCTGGGATTTTAATGACATCTGTTTCAGAGCTGAGAGCTAGAGGTTGGAGTGTTGGTGGGAGCAGGGCAGCACAGGAGAGCAGGTACTGGGAAGGAGGAAGGAATAGGTTAGGGGGGATTTTTAAAAGACAATACAGACATGAGGTATTTCTTGTAGAGGTAATTTTGAAGGAATTTATAGGTGCATATTAGATACATAAAATACATGTAGCAGAAGTTGATTAATAGATATCTCTGACATAAAATGTCCACATCTATTGCTCATCAGTTTAGGGTGTTTTTTCATATTTTTTTTTCTCCCAGCCTGATTTTTTTTTTCTGATGGAAGTGTATACTGCAGATTTGGAATTCAGGAAGTATCTGCAGGGACTTTTTTTCTCATTTTTGAGTTAGGAGTACATAGATTTCATTTCGTTGGTCTGGTTTTTGGTGTATATGAAATCCACATCAGTGTGTGAACTTGCAGGCTCTTGGTCTGGCCCTTGTGGCTTTCCTGGGTTGTAAGTGATTTTTACAGCTTGGAGAAATATGGATCAATAAGCAAAGAAAAAAAAATCTGGTGTCAGGAAAACAGTATATTTCAGGGTCTATCCATAAAGAAAAAGCTGCATGGAATTATGCAAATAAAACAACATGCTTTTTAATTGCATGGGCAGCTTAATTACACTTCTAGAGCAGGTATCTATTTACATCTGAAAACATAACTGAATTTTAGGAAATACTCCACGTATATAAAGTACTTTTAAATTCTGTGTAAATTATATTAGCATAAAATCTGTTAGACACCACAAAAGCATATATGGGTTTTAGCTCCCTTGTGGTTTCCCAGGGCTGTTCCCCTGCTTCCCCCACCCCACCAGGCACAAATCCATCTTGTTGCTGTCTCATGGAGTGAGCACAAGGCCTGAGGTTCCCTCTGCAGGGGATTTTAAAGGCTGTTAATTATATTCGGTATGGAATGGGTCCCTGGCCGTGTGTCCCTGAGGCTCCCTGCAGCCTGGGGGAGCAGAGTGGGGCCGTGTCTGAGTCCCTCACTGCTAACGAGGGGACAGCCCAGTAATGAGGGTGATGAGCCTGCTAATGAGGGCACCTGGCCTGGGCTGGTGAAGGTGCTGCCCAGCCCCTCCTTGTGAGGGCAGTGCTGCTGCTGTGGGTTTGGGAAGGTTCTGGGCCGCATCCCC
>VWPU01002345.1:0-38585 GCA_013398955.1 Callaeas wilsoni
TGGCAATGGTTTGGAACAAGAGGGTTTGTAAGGTACCTTCCACTTCTGGGATTAGGTGATGCAACTCTGCTGGAAGGACTAAAAGGATGGGCCACTCCTGGATTTCAGCTTGGCTTCACTCCAGGTTTACCTTGGAGACTTCACCAGAGGCTCCAGGAAAAACCCCAATCCCAAGGCCATTGTTATCAACACCCCTCTGACCTCAGTAGGGCTGGGATAACATCCCACATCCCATAAAGGTGTTTCAGCCTCTTCCAAAATCCTATATCAGCTTGATTTGAGATTCACTTGATAGCCTCAAACCTGACCTCCTCTAGTGCCTACTGTGGAAACACACTGGGAGCTTTTCCCAGGATGAGGCATCTCATCGGGCACGAGCTTTCCAAAGGGCTCTGACACCTGCAGAAATGCACCTTCCCAGCAGCAGCGATGCTGAGCTCAGCCCTGGATATCTGGGGATGGCTGGAAAACACCTCCCCTCCACTAAAGCTCGGAAAAGCCACCTGAGACAGAAATCAGGCTGCTGGGGCTGAGTTTGGGGCTGATTCCCCAGGAATGGGAGGGGAAAAGCCGAGTGTTTGCTGGTGTGTGTGCCCGGCTTTGCCAACCCAGCTCGTCTGTGGCACCAAATGGACAGAGATTTGCCGTAATTGAATGGAATAATACACTGGAAATTTTAAATGTATTTCATTCGGAGATAAATTAGGCTGTAATTAAACGGTGTCAATTAATGTACTGCCCAATGGATACAGTAATTGCTTTTTTTTTCAGAGGCAGTATGGTAATACCTACTCATTCCTAAAGGGATAATGATGCTGGTTTAACCTAGTGGAGGTATAAACAGCCACCCTGTGTCACAGCCCAGTGCAACAAACCCAAAAGTTCACTTTGATCACAAAACTACACTTCATGCATCCCCTAATCTCTCTCCTGCTCCCATCCAAAGCAGCCAGGAATTAGCACTGGTTTCACAGGAAAAATGTGCATCTTGCTCCTTTTTCTGCCCCAAAAGCTGAGGATACTTTCTTACAGGAGGTTTTCTTTAAGGATGCAAAAGGGAAAGGGAACCCCTTATCCTTAGCTGTCTGCTCTGTATCCGTACAAGACCGCCAGTTTAACCATTAAAACTACTGGAAGTTTAATGCCAGAGTTTCTGAAGAGCCTCAGAGAAACCCATTTGGGTTTGTGGGTTTGTGGCGTAAACCTTACCCCACGTTACTCTCAGGTATCCCTCCACTATGGAAAATCTTGCAGCCAGAGTAGAAAAAGCATTTCCCAAAATTTTAAGGGCTCCCTGTGAATGTGTCCTCCCAGCCAGCTCCCGGAGCCCCACGTGTTGGATTTTCCATCCCCCTTTATCTCTACCCCTCGCCTTGCTCCCTGCTGGGTTAATTCCCCTCCCTCGGAGCTGCCCTCTCCTTTCATCCCTCGTTTAATGAGCTAAGTCCTAGTTAACGATTCTCCTCTTCAATGCAACAGGGGTAGGAACCAGGTTAAAATTCGGGGCTGTTCCCTCGGGCTCCCCGCAAATTCAGTCCAAGCCAAGAGGGTGAATTTGCCACAGGTGCTGGAGGTAACTCCTGACATTATTTATGGCTACACCAGCGAAGGCAGCCCTAAAAACATATTGATTTTCCAGGCAGCCTCACTTCCCTCAGAGCAACGCCAGGCTTACTCCCTGTCGATTTTTCTGCACTTTTTTTTTAGCTAGACTGGAAGTTTATTTGGCAAACAGAGCAGCTGAGGACTTGTAAATATATATATATATATACATGTATTTATTTTTATGTATGTGTGTATATATATGTGTGCATATATATTTATATATGTGCATGTACACGCATACATAGATGTGCATCTTCAGGATGGATATTTGGGGAAATTTTTAGACTTTTGCAGCTTACAGCACCCAGTGCCTCCAACCCAAGGGTGGAAACTGGCACGAGGTGAACCCAAAACTGAGCCCTTGCTTGGAGAGGAGCCGTGGTGTTCCTGCAGTGGCTGAGGAGGAAGGATGGGGAGCAGCCCTCACCAGTTAATTTTAACAAAGCACACATTTTCCTGGCTCCGTCATGGACTTGCATATTTTAACTCCTATCTTCTGTTCAGCAGCTAAAAAGAGACTTTCATTCCCGTTTTGGCTGCCGTGCCTCGTTTCCCATTCCCGGGCTGTTACACAGGCTCTATTCTTGCAGTGCCGATAACAGGGGAAGGACCAGACACCCCAGAGCTGCTCCCTCAAACAGGTGGGGGTTTTCTGCAAGCACCAACTTCCACAAGCCCATCACTATTCCGGCTGTGGCGAGCAAGGAATATGAATCAGCACGGAGGCTGAGTTAGCTCTCTGCCCACAGCTCTTCCCAAGGAATTCTTACAGAGATATATTTGTATTTAAGGAAAGAGATTAGAGGGAGCCATGTAAATGCAATCCGTCATCCACAATTAGGAATAAAGGAGGGCAGGAGCAAGAGAAAGTTTCTGGCTTTTGAGTCCTTTTTCAGGACTATGTGTATTTATATATGTGTGTGTGTTTGCTCTTATCTGTATATATAAATATATATGCTATTATATGTATATATAAATATATATGGTTTTATATGCCATTATATATATATAAATGTATAGACACAGGCACACATATATATACACATATATATTCATATATTCAAAATTTTTTCTTAGAATTTCAACTCTACACTACACGTATATATTTACATATATACAGTGCATGAATTTTTTATATATATAGGTATTGATGTATAGATTATATAGATATCTGCACAGTGTACATATACACAAGCAGGCAAAAGAAGCAGAGAACCTGCTTGCTTTGCCCAAGGCCTGACACATCATCACTCAGAGGAAGTTTTATCCCAGAATGTCACCTTTTCTTTTTTCCTTAAAGACTCAACTCCAGGAATCGAGTGAATCTTTTGTAACCACAGTTTTCTTCCAAAAGGCAACCAGAAAAAGATGTTTAATCAAAAGTTTTATTCTCGTTGCCATCTTTTCATCATCAGCATCTCACCACCAACATCCCAGTGCCACACTGGGCTCCCAACAGGAGCAGGAGGATTCTCAAGAGATCCCCCTCTAATGAAGGAGGGAACTGATGCATCAGCAAAAACCACACCTCAACCAAGACATAAATCACTGCAAAACTCACATTTCCACACCAACACACAGCCCCAGCACCCCTCTCGCTGTCTCTCCCAGGAGGAACTTTCAGGAGCACTGAACTTAACCAAAACCTTTTTAAAAAGACCCTTATTTTTCTGGAAAGTGTGGGAGGTGAAAGGTTCCTGTAAGGAGATTTAAAGTGAACATCATTAACATTACATTGTTCATTCAGCCCCTCCACCTATGACATGAGAACAAAATGATCCGATCTAAGCAAAACTTCTGGTTTCATAGCAACAACAAATATTTTTTTTTTTAAGTGGGGAAATATAATGCAAATCAGTGCTTAGGTGCATAACTTGTGACTACTTTATTTCCTGTACTAGAGTCTGTTGAAACACTATTAAAATATAATTTAAGTAAATGGCTTCCTGGAAAATAACAATAAAAAAAAAACCCCTTTCTAGTTTAAAAGTCAAAAAATGTCAAAGTGGTTCATGTATGAAAAATAAAAATGCTGTTTAGCTCTTATGTAAGTCCTTCCAAGAGGTCTCAAAAGAATTTTGGAAGAAAATAGTGTGGATCGCTCTTCCCGAGTGCTGGGAATCAAGAGCCAAGTCTTGAAGAATAGACATCTCCACTAAATTTACTAGAACCAGGTTATTTTGTATTTTGGATCACAGCAGCTCTTTCTGCCTTACAAATTTGGGGTGAAAATGGCCACGGCTCCCATGCTGTGCCTGTGCTGGGTGTTCCAGGCACAGAGCAGACCTGAGGGATAAATACCAGTTTTACAGGTAAAAAATAATTTCTTCTGCAGATGTTTTCAGCCTTGATCTGGAGGCAAGCAGGATACATGGTCTTCAGTCCTGACAAGGAGTGATGGCTAAATTCTAGGCGACTCTGAGAGCAGGAGAAACTGGACCATGGTTTTCCGAGCAGTTCATTTATAATCTGCTTCAAGGACCCCAATTTCCCAATCAAAGCAAAATTTGACCAGTCCAGATCTTGCCTTTAATCTTCTTTGTTTTCTGCAAAATAAGGAAATAGTTCCATCAGGACAATCAAATCTATTTTATCCTAAGTCCCTCCCACAAGCTGACACTTCTAGAGTTTCCCTTCCCCCTTGGGAAAATGGGGCTGAAAGGGTTTTGGGGTGATGGTCAGATGGGGACAACCAACTGGTGCGACAACTGAGGTCACACTGAATCCTCACCACCCCCAAAAATGTGCTCAAGGGCTCCACTGCCCTTCCCCTAAGAAAAAAATGCTCCAGATGTTTAATCCAAACTCCCCGGCTGCTATTTAGAGCCTTTATTTCTTTTCATGTCCCTGATGAGCAATAACAGAGAAACATTATCACATAATATAAAATATTAAACACCTGTTGTAAATATTAAATTATATACAAATACAACCTGGCAAAGATAATACTTGATACATTGTTTACATTGCTGCTGATTAATATTGGAGATTAAAATTAATACTCACACAACATAAACATCAACATGCTTTTAGCATGCAATTAAGCCAAACAATTTCATCAGCACAAAATGTTCTCGTCCTTTCAAAACGAGACACACTAAAAACAAAGCTGCCCCGAAAATATCACTGAAATCAAACTCCAAGTGCAAAACATTTGGATCATTAGAGATTTTTTTTTCCCCCCCCCGCTTTGGAAATGCTGTTTTCCATGCTAGAAGGCCACGGTTGGAGGCAGTCAGAAATGAAGAAATGAAGAGGGTAGGGGTAGATGGGATATTGGGAAGAAATTCTTCCCGGTGAGGGTGGGGAGGCCCTGGCACAGGGTGCCCAGAGAAGCTGTGGCTGCCCCATCCCTGAAAGTGTCCAAGGTCAGGTTGGACGGGGCTTGGAGCAACCTGGGACAGTGGAAGGTGTCCCTGCCCATGGCAGGAAGTTGGACTAGATGGGCATTAAGATTCCTTCCAGCTCAAACCACTCTGGGATCCCATTCTGGGTTCTGTGACACCCCACCGTGATGGGCAGATCCTCCTCTTCTCCAGCACAGTCTGTCTCCCTCTTCACTGCTGCCACACGGCCGTGAGAGCCACTGGTATTTTCTCTCCTGAAAAAGCCATTTTAAAAGGGATGAGTTGAGGCAATTGTTGGATTTAAGGTAGACGAGGTCTCCCTTTGGCAAGGCTCACTGCTGGAAAGCGACCGTGGGAGAAGGATGCAAACAAATTGATCAGAGCCCAAAGGGGTGAGACAAAGGGTGGGAAAACCTGAAATCTGAAGGAAATGGGGAAAAAGCCTGAGGGAAGGGCTTCCACCAGTCCTCAGAGGCACAGCAGTCCTTCAGAGACAGTTCTCCACGGCCACTGCAGGACGAGGAGGGGTGAATTAAAGTGCAGCGCATTCAAGGGAGGCTTAAGCAAATCTTTCCGATTACAAGGTTAATTAAGCAGGGGTATAGATTAGCTGGGGAAGCACGGGAGCCCACATCACTGGAAATCTTTAAGAACAAGTTGGACGATCATGTAGGAATGATGTGGGACACAGTGTCACCTTGGAACTGGTGATGTGTTAAACAGACATCTCTTTGCTCTGATTGCTCTTATCCCCGGCATTTTGTCTCCACAGGAGTCTGTCCAGCTGGATTTTAGCCACATGGGAGCTAAGGGGTGCATCAGCTCCTCCTCAAGCTCTCACACATCAACCAGCACAAGAGGAGAGTGAGCTCAGGAGATGCCCACAGGGACACCGCTGTCCTTGTCCGGGCTGTCCCCCTGCTCTGATGGAGCAACACCCAGTGCTCCGCCTGAAAACCCCTCTGCAGGCAACCAGGCAAAATGTAAAGCAGGGGAGACAAAATGTGGGTGTGTAATTAGGTGACAGCACATGTCCTGGCAGATGATTGCAGTGCTAAAGCATGCCATATGCTCCGGCTCCTATGGAAATCTTCCTCGGCTGACATCACTATGGAGCATTTGGGAACATACGCCGGTCCCTTATGTTTTCTCTGTCCTTCCTAAATGTTGCCAAGCACCAAAAACCTAAACACGATTAACCTCTGACATCGCATTGAAAGGCTCTGCAACATCCTCAAAGAGCAGGGAGCTTCTCCCGAATATCCCTGGAGTGTTCTACCCGGAGAATTGCCCTCCAGGGCTGGGGCAAATCCATAGGTGCTGCAGCAGCCAGCACTGGGAGCAGGCAGCTCTTGTGCCAGCCAGCCTTCACCCACCAAAAACTGGTGAATCAGATGTGCCAAACTGGTCCCAGTTTGGGGTCTGCAGTGATAGGACAGGACAGAATTGAGGTGGAGTGTCCAGGCAGTGCCTCGAGCATCCCAGCCATGACCTGGTGAATCAGATGTGCCAAACTGGTCCCAGTTTGGGGTCTGCAGTGATAGGACAGGACAGAAATGAGGTGGAGTGTCCAGGCAGTGCCCCGAGCATCCCAGCCATGACCTGGTGAATCAGATGTGCCAAACTGGTCCCAGTTTGGGGTCTGCAGTGATAGGACAGGACAGAAATGAGGTGGAGTGTCCAGGCAGTGCCCCGAGCATCCCAGCCATGACCTGGTGAATCAGATGTGCCAAACTGGTCCCAGTTTGGGGTCTGCAGTGATAGGACAGGACAGAAATGAGGTGGAGTGTCCAGGCAGTGCCCCGGGCATCCCAGCCATGACCTGGTGAATCAGATGTGCCAAACTGGTCCCAGTTTGGGGTCTGCAGTGATAGGACAGGACAGAAATGAGGTGGAGTGTCCAGGCAGTGCCCCGGGCTTCCCAGCCATGACCTGGTGAATCAGATGTGCCAAACTGGTCCCAGTTTGGGGTCTGCAGTGATAGGACAGGACAGAAATGAGGTGGAGTGTCCAGGCAGTGCCCCGGGCATCCCAGCCATGACCTGGTGAATCAGATGTGCCAAACTGGTCCCAGTTTGGGGTCTGCAGTGATAGGACAGGACAGAAATGAGGTGGAGTGTCCAGGCAGTGCCACGAGCATCCCAGCCATGACCTGGATCTCAGCAGCCGGAAAGCTACCGGTGCAAATTGTTAAGGAATTTCGAAATATTAGATCAGAGGGAAAGCAAGGGAAGGGAAATTGCCAATAGGGATTTTTCCAGAGCAAATTCCTGTCAATCCCTCCTAATCTTTGACAGGAAAACCAGCCGGGAGGATGAAGGGAGGATGCAGGGAAGCCGTAGCTGTGACAGAGCCTCGCCGGGAGGGTCCTGGCACCGTCTTGGTTGACGACTTTGCAAACAAACAAAGGAAACTTGATCCAGGTGAGGATATAAAGGGGGGCACAACAGAGGGGAGGAAACGTGCACCCCTCGAGCCTTTATCAAGCATTCCCTGCTGGGCTGCAAAGGACCCTCAGTCCCCATAGATTCAAAATTTGCATCAGCAACTCAATGATAGACTCGAGAGTGTGTTGGAAAGTGTGTGGATAACCCTGGGCTGTGAGGACTGCCAGCTCTTTGGAAGGCAGATCATTAGAAACAATAAATTCATGGCACTAATTTTGAGTGAGCTACACAAAATTCAGTAACAGCAAAGAGGCAAAGGGGCTGTGTTTTGGATGGATAAACAACACCCAAATCTAGACTGGGGAACAGCATTTGGATAGCTCTAAAACACCATAAAAATAGCTGGGGAGGCTGAGGTGGGATCCAGCTTGGGGTGATGCTCAGGAGGGGAAGGGCAGGGCCAGGGCCACCTTTGGGTGCACCCACGGGAGGTGACAGAGGTGACAGCTCTCCCTGGGCTCAAGGCAATGCTCCACAAGGCTTAAGGATAATACAGATGAGCTGGAGCTGGTCCAGGAAAGAGCAACCTGACATGGTCTGGAAACAACAGCCAACGCAGAAGGGATTAAAGAATTGGGGGCTGCAGACTTTTTCACCATCTGCTATTTAAGAAAAAAAAAAAAGAGAGAGAGAGAGAGAGAAAACAAGCTCAGGTTTTGTCTGCTTTACCCGGAGACAGGGTGATAATTGGATACATTCAGCTGCCTATTTCGCAATAAGCAGCTTCACAGCAGCGGTTGGCTCCCCAAAGTGGGTCTCTGGCTCCTGGGCTGAGGTTTCCCAGGCAGCACCTTGCCTTTGCAGCAATGCAACACAGCACACAAAGCTCGGTCATGATTTTCCTCCATCATGCTGGTCACCCTTGGCTGCTTCTTAACTCCTGAAGCTCACAGCCATGAGATTCTCTTATTTCCATTAATTTTGCAAAAGCTGCACTGTGGACACCCGTGTGTGTTTCACTGGACCTGTCCTGGAACAACCACAGACGTTGTTCTTTAAATTTCTGCTTTCCATCATTTTTTGCAAAGCTGTTTCCCAAATCACTTCTTTGCAGTAGTTTTTTTTTTTTTTTTCCCTCGCGTGGGTTCTCTGAATTTTTTTCATTCCCAGTGGAGGTCTGGGCATCCTAAGGAAGTGGGACAAGAGCCCCCATCACATGGGGTGGGCAGAGCAGACATGGCACCCATTGTTCTCTGCATCCGCTGCAGCTATGAGAGGAGGAAATCGGCTTTATCTGAAGCAAAGAGAGACATCCATTAGGAAAATTATTGGGAAAAACTTCCTGGCAGTCGCATAGCAATGCATGGGAACAGACACCGCGGGCAAGGGCGGAAGCAGCCGTGGTTTTAAGGAGCAGCCCGGCAGGAGATGCTCTCCCATAGGCAGGGAGGGGACGTTGTCACCTCGTGGGACACACCTGATCTTCTCCCACGGGGCTCCCCTCTCTCCCTACCCCACTGCATCACTTTTTTGGGGTCCCTGCATGCCCTGCCTGCTGACAGCACCAGGCTCCAGGGTCTCACCTTTACCCTCTCACACCGAGCATCCCTTTAAAGGCTGAGAAGATTCCACACCTCCTGAAGGGCTGGGAGAAGGGCAGGGTTTTTTACACAGCACTGAGGTGGATGGGGGTGACGGTGGGGTTTGATCTCCCCCCCAGAGCAGCATTTGGCAGGGGAAGGTGCCTGGTGGGGTCCACTGAAGCCCCCTGCCATTGGCACTGGGCAGGAATGTGCTGCAGGGTCTGCTCTGGAGTCCACCCAAGCATCCTCTGCATGCAGGAGGTCCCTGCTAATGGCAAAGCCACCTGTTATTCCCTCAAAAACACACACCAAAAAAATCCAGTTTTCTTCTTTCAGCCCTAGCCAAGCAACCAAAAACCCCAAAGAGCTGCAAGCTGCCTTTAAACCAAGTTATTCCCCCTGAACAATATTCAAGGGGAGAAAATAGAGCAGAGCCAGGCCAAGTAGCCACAGCCACCATGGCAGCAGCCAACACCAAGAGCAGAGTAAGCTACTGGCTCATAAATCCCATGTCTAGTGGGTTTTGCTCATTTTTTAATTCGTTAGGGGTGCAGAAAAATCAAGCAATGCAATCTGTTGTTCACTTGGCACTTCTCAGGTGTCTCTCTGCCCCTAATCTGGGATAAAAACTGTGGGGTGCTGAGCTGTAGGACACATCTGAGCGTGGAAATGTGTGTTGGGATGGATGTCTCGGGAGGTTCCAGGCACACATTTCCTGAAAAGCCAGAGAGCAGCAAAAAAAGAAAACCAAAAGCCCTTCCCTTCCACCTGTGTCCTTGCCAATCGCCTCAGCGGACGTCTCAGCCCATCAGGCGTGGTGGGGGGAACCCCTGCTCGTCCCAGCAGGTCACCAGGCCTCGTGCTGGGCACCAAAGCCATTTGGATGCCCACGGAATGGCACGAAGCCGGATGGCTCCGAGCCAGAGCCCAGGCTGGCAGACCTGCGGGCAGGAGGGTGCCACCAGGGCTCTGCCAACAAGCTGCTCCTGGCATCCACGGCTCCCCAGCATCCCTGCCCTCCCCACTGCCTTTCTGCTCCAGTATATCTCTCTCCCCAAACCCGTAGCTGCACTGACATTGTTGCTATCACAAATGCGATATTTAGGATCTCTGCCCTGAGTTCATCCCTGATGGTCCCTGATATTCCCTGCTTTGCCTCCGCGTCTCTCCATTTCCAGGCAATAAAATGACACTGCTCAATTCCAGCTGGCTGAAGAAAAAAAAACCATTTCCACCCCCGGGCTGAGGCTCCCTGGGGCCTGGCAGGGTTGGGGCAGCTCGTGTCAGGGAAAAGTCACGACCCACAGGGGAAGGAAGCTCCAGCAAAGAGTTGTATTTTTGTTACTGTGGCTGTGCTTTAAGTTTCTATAGCTACCAGAAGCAACTTGTCAGGAAATGCTGCTGCTACCTTCTCCACGTGCTGCTTTGGAGCTGAAAAGCAGGAAAAGGGGCCCGTTGGAAATTGTTGTAACTTCCCATATTTAGGCACCTCTCTTCCTCTCATCTCCATACCCCCTTTCTGGGATGGAAGAGCACATTTGGTGATGCTTCACCAAGCTCAGCGATCAGATTGCAAGGCCAGATGCAGCACAGTTTTCCTGCAGAGCTGAGTGACGGCAGCCAAGGATCCCAAAACCCACTGGGAAGCAGCGTGCCAGGCTGGGCAGGGGATGCTGCCAGAGGGCTTTGTCCCCAGCCCTCGGCTTTCCAGGTCCATGGATGTTGCCTGCTGCTGAGCATCCCTCTGTGCCCTGCAAAGACCCGGCAGAAATGCAAACCCCACTCCATTTTAGCTCCCTTTCCCTGATCCATCAATCCTTTGGGGTTTACACACACATGTAAATGAGCATGGCCCGCAGTGGATAACATTTAAATCACTTGTAATTCTGCTCTCTGTTTTTGAGGGAGTCCAGCCCTCAGAAGAGAAGGAAAAGGGCCAGAAGAGAGTCACAATGTCTCAAAAGCCAGAAGCACCCGTTGGAGCCCATGCAGAATCCTGAGGACATCTTTTCATTCTGGTCCTTGCATCCACAACTCCTTGCTACAGCAATAAAATCCACCCTCCTCCTTCAAACAACGAGCCAGTCTTCCATGCGTTTTCAGGACTATTGTGCACGGCGTTCCAGATGGGGACACAGGGGTACTCAGACAAGCTGACAAACAGGGTGTAAAGACCATTTCCTCAAAGGGGCTGAGGTATTCGAGTCCTACCAGCAACAAACCCCACTTTGTTCAGGGATGGACGTGGTTCTGGAGGCATCACCCAGATGCCAGGTGTTCCTCCTCCTTTTGCCAAGCGTTGGGACACAACAGCAATGTGTTCACAGCCCTGACGATTCATGTTCTCTAACAATTTGGGTGTCTTTCCACAGCGGACACAAACACATCCACAGATGTCCATGTAAATATTCCATCTGCACTTATGAATCAGTAAAATGTGAGGCTGGGGAGGTCAGGGGTTGGGTTCGTACAAACATCCTGAAGTTCAGCTGTTTCCCCAAAGCTTGTCTGAACTGTGTGTGACCTCCCTCAGTCTGGAAATGTGAGGCAGCCGGTGTTCCTCGTGAGGTTACCAACACATCGTGAATCTGGAAAAGTCTGCAGCACCACCAGCAAAAAAACCACTTTCCTTGGAGTATTCATTTGATGAATTCAGCTGCTGAGCAGGGCCAGAAGGGCTCTGGGCCGTAGACAAATGCCAGATGGTGCTTTGGACACCTTCCAACAATGTGGGCATGGACTTCAGGTGTTCCTCTGCCTGTTCGTGCTGCAACCCTTGAGACCCAACACACAGAAAGTGGTCAAAGTTTCCTAACCAAACAAAAGCTGCCTCTTTATCCCCATTATAAATTCTGCCTCCTTCCCACAGCAAGGAGGTGACTCCGGGCTGAGCCTGGACAGGGGATCTTGCAGATATTCACAAGCAGGAAGGAACCCCGGGATCCTAAGGGATATTTTGCTGCCTGCTCACTGACATCACAAGGCATTTCACGACGTTAAAATCACTGTTCTTTAGCATAACTCACAAACAAAGCAAAGCCACCTCAGGTCAGTGTTTTAGTTGTAAGTTGCTTAACAGCAAACCATATTTCTGCCGTTTCTTCTAACACAGATCTTGCTACATTTTGATGTTGTGTGAAATGCCAGGAGATTAACAGCCTCCCTCTCCTGGGGTCTGCAAAATCTCCTTTTACCACTGAAACTAATTATGCTGTTAACCACTAATGCCCCCGAAGGAGAGCTAATGAGTCGCCAGACAGTGGGTGTTTTATCTCCCCTGCACAGGGAGCTGCAGCCACACAACGCCCAGCACCAAGAGGAAACTCCGGTGGCAGACAGACTGCCTGGCTAAAGGGAAAACCATGGAGGAGGTGACCCAACTGCTCCCAAACACCTCTCCTGCCTCCATCACCTGCAGCGTTCAGGGGAAACAGCGGTGGAGATGTAAATGAAAGGATGCCCCCGTTGCTTTTACACCCCCAGGAAACTGTCAGCCTTAATGAGTTAATATTGTTAAATCCTCCTGTGCTCATTGGCTGGGAATCGGGGTGGGAAAGGTGCTTTCCAAAGGAGGCCCTCCCAGGACAGCATTTGTACATTCCCATCTCCTCCAGCCATCTGCTGCCTTTGCGGGTCCCCCCGGAGACCCGTCCTGTCGCTGATGCTGGCTTTATTGCTATTGTCATCACCAGTTCTCGGTGTTAATGTCACCGAAGCAGCTTGGAGCACTCATCACGGTCCCCTCCTGTTTCAATAGGGCTGGAGCCATCGGACAAGGGAACTGAGAGGGATAAATTTGAATAGGCTCCTCTGTGAAGCCGAGATGGTGGATATCCAGCAAAAACACTCGTGATTTGGCTCACCCTTGAACCTCCAGTAGGAGAGATCTCTGGTGGGGCAGAAAGATTCTTAAATGGGCTCAAACATAACCAAACAATCTTGTTCATCAGTTTGTCCATGGAGTTGACAATGCTTTCCATTGTCCTTAGGACACCACAGGACTTAAGCTCTCATTGTACAGTGGAGCTCAGGGGTGAGAGATGACCACAGGAATCGGTGACATCACAGATTTACCTTAGACCTTCCACCTGGAGCAGCCAGCTCAAATTCTTCCTTTTCCCCACATCACAAAGGTTGAACTCGATGATCCTGGAGGTCCTTCCCAACCTTCATGATTCTCTGAGTCTGTGACCAGCACTCCTGGGAGCAGACCCAGAGCTGGGGTGCATCTCCAAGGGGCCCAGCCCAAATCCTTGGAGTGGTGGACACCTTAAACTCTGCAACCCTCTTTGTGTTCGCTGCAGGCATTAACACCTGTTGGGAGTCATGCCATGGATCGTGTTTAGTGAATCCAATAGAAACAAACTTTCCTTGACCTCAACAAACGTCCTGGGAGCAGGAGACACACTGGGTGCTGACTCCACGGTGGGCAAACCCCAAGATAGGAGCAGGATAGATCAGGATGCTCAAACATGCCTGGGAGCTTTCTAGCTCTTTTTCCATCTTCAACCGTGCTAAATCCGCATTCACGCCTGCCCTTTATCACCTCTCACCTGTCCACACAGCAGGTGATTCCCCTGCACGTCACCAGTTTTTGACCCACATATCCACGTTGTTAATTATGCTCAGAGAAAGCGGCGGCATCGCTGTCCCGGATCAGCCTCCACATTTCCCTGCCTTCCTTCCCGATTCACAGAGCTCCTCCAAGCCCTCACAACCGACTTGCTTTGCTGTGCAGCCTCTCCCAGCTCCCCCAGTTTTGAGCCTAAGAACATTTTTATATCTCCTGCTTTGATGGATCATTCAAAGGCTTCAATCACCGTGTCTCGGGTTTTGTAGCCTTTCCAGAGCGCTGTTGTTTACATCGGGGACTTTCAATTGCACAACGGTTCTTTCATGAAAACCTCACTTCCTCACACTTGGGTTGAACTTGCGGCTTGAAATTGTCTCTTTCGGTGTGTTTGTAAACATTTTCAAGCCGCAAGTTCCTCACACTTGGGTTGAACTTGCGGCTTGAAATTGTCTCTTTCGGTGTGTTTGTAAACATTTTCTGTGTCTGCTATGGCAAGGCAGCAGCTCTCTGCTTCCAGGGAAGAAATTGCTGCTAAAAAAACATCGCCTGCACAGCTGTGATGAGTTCTGAAGGCAGAGAATAAAGTAAAAGGTGCCACAGAGGTAGAAAAAAGGAGGTCAAAAAGCTTCAGAGACTCATGCAAGCCTGGAAAACTTCTGGAAGTGGAGCTGGAAGGGGGGAAAACTGGCGAAGGGAAAGTTGTTTTCCCCTATTTTTGCCTTCTCCGTTGCATTCCCTTTGCTCCCCACAGAGCTGTAGGGTCCCCAGGAAAGGGGACTGGACCCATCAGAGGCCAAACCAGGGGACAGCGATCAGGGCACAAAGAGCCCCAGGGGGCTGGAACCCAAAGGTGAACTCGAGCTACACATTTGGGAGATACATTTTTTACAAGGCAAATTCAGCATTTTGGGGAGTTCAGGGATAAGCAGAGTTACCAGTGGACACCAACCCACCCCAGACACACCCTCAGGGTTCCACACCAGTGAGCTGGGACCTTGATTCACGTCATCTGCCACTGCAAAGGTCTCTTAGGGCTCCTCAGTTTCCAGGCTGTTCTACCTCATCCAGGGCACCTGTCCTGTAGGAGGGAGGTGACATCTGGACTGCTGTCCTCTCTGATCTGGAGCCTCTGGGGTCTCTCCTTTTCCACAGGGTGGGTGGAGCCCGAGGGACTTTCCCTCACTCAGGGCTCAACATCTGGTGGAATCCCCACTCCTGGAAGTTTTCCAAAAAGTTGCATGTGTGTCACTTGGGAATAAGGTTCAGTGGTGAACCCATCGTGCCCTTTCCTCTTCTCATTCCTCTTCTTTTTTTCCTTTCCTGAGTCACAGAGCTGAGTTTTGGCCCCTGGGCTGGGTTCCTGCAAGCTCCTCTCTAATCATTTCCAGCAGGTTCATCCCAGATCCAGCAGGTCGCTTGCAAAATACTGCACTTTTCAGATTGCTGCCATAAATGCACAAATCAGCTGTTACAGTGAGCATTGGGTGGCCACATGCCTCCTCTGACCCCAGCCAGCGAGCACAGAGTTCCCTGGGTCTGGATAAATCTTGGGGGGGTTTGTTGTGGGAGTTTTTTTTCACCAGAATTTATTTAACCATGCAAACCCCACCCTGGGGTCGGCAGGGGCCCGAGTGCCGCGCTGGGAGAGCCCCTTTGCAGCTGAATGAAGCCTCTGTTGCAGCTCACACTGGCACCTCTATGTGAGACGCTCCAGGCTCCCGTTCGTGCTGGCTCCCCTGGCCCAGGGTGGCACAGCCACCATCTGATCCCCCTGCGGACGCTCGCATCCCCGGGAGCAGATGTGCAAGCCTGGGGTCTGAAGCCCCCGTGGAGCTGGGAGGAGAGTCATGCCTGATTTCTGCAAAGGCTGGGGCTGGGAGCCAAGGAAGTCATGGACACTGAAATCTCACATTTAAGAGATAATTCAGATCTTGGTCGCTGGTCCTGCCTGTTCTTCTCCCAGATTAACACTCTGCGGCCACGGTGGCTTTGGGACAGGTATTGCGACAAAGGTGGGTCTGCCTGTTAAACACACTCCTCCCGTGCCCTTTTCCCAGCACCAGCAGCCTTTTTGCACACAGTCAGTCTGGTTTTCATGAGTACAGCCCGGGGCCCCCGCAGGGCTGGGGGCAGCACAGAGCCCCAGGCAGGAGCACAGCACAGATGGGCGATGAGGTGCTGGGTGTTTGGTCACCGCCATCCCAAAGGCTCTGTCTCCTCTGGGAACCCAGCCTGCAGCCAGAGAGGAAAACATTGTGGGTGGGGAGACTCGTGGTGTCCCTGGACTCTCAGACACAGCCGAACACCTCCTGATGGACGAGGAAATCAAACCCAGCACTACAAGTGAGGCACTCCCTTGGTTTTTGCTGTTGACATTTTTAAACCAATTGGTTTGTCAATGCTGGATAAACAAAATGGGGAAAAGGCAATTACTGAGGAGAGCAGCAGCAGTGATTGCTATTAGTGTTATTGCCCTCTTCCCTCTGAGCCTTATTAGGTGCTTATATGAGAGACAGACTTCCCTGAAATGTCAGTGAACACCAGACACTTGAAAATCCAGCCCTGAGGAGCTTCAAAAATCTTGTTGATTACTTTAGACATCGTGTGAACATGGGAAACCACAGCAAGCCTGCCCTCAGGTGACTCCCAGCCACGTCCATCAGCGAGAATCAGGGAGCAGAGCAGGGAGGGCAGAAGGGAGCTGTGCTTTGCAGACTTCTTCCACTGAACCAGCCATGCTGGGAACACTGCACAGCAGCCCTTGGTGCCAGGGGACAAATCCTGCCACTCACTTCTACAGAATCCTAGAGTCATGGAAAGGCTTGGGTTGGAAGGGGCATTAAAGCACACCACTCCCTGCCAAAGGACACCTGCCACTACCCCAGGTTGCTCCAAGCCTTGTCCAGCCTGGTCTTGGACGCTTGCAGGGTTGGGGCAGCCACAGCTTCTCTGGGCAAACCTGTGCCAGGGCCTCACCACCTCCAGAGTCAAGAATTTATTGCAAATATCCAATCTCTTCTCTGTTTCAAGCAGGGGAAAGGACGTCCACACATCCTCGCCCACATCCAGAGTTCTCTGCCAGCCTTGTTAGAGATGAGAAAAGCAATGACCTTATTTCAAAGGGAAGACAAATTCCCCCCACTTTCCTACAAATGCCAAGAGGCTGCAACTGTAGGAGCAGCCCCTGGAACTGTGGGGCTGAGCAGGAGCTTTCCCAGCACTGGGTCACTTCACAGCAGGTGGGAATGGCTGGATCTGGGGTTTACATTTTAGGTGTGTGGAGGAACATTCAGGGAGACAGCGCCAGCCCACAAGAGCCTTTGGTTCAAACACACAAAGAGCAGAGTGAGGAGCTGACATCCTCAGAGGGGACTGGGCTTGTTCCCAGTGACCTCACAGCTCTGCTCAGGACTGGAGAAGCAGTGTCAGGTCTCCTGGTTCCCAGTCCAGGGACCTGTTTATGGTTAATGCTTCTTTAGAACTCTCCCTCCTTGGAGGTGACGTGGCCATGGGTCGTTGTGGACTTCTCCCCTCAGCAGGACGTTGGTGGGTTGAGTTTTGCAGACACAGTGGGCTTGCTGTCTCCTGGGGAGTTATATTTGCTCTGCCTTTCCTTGCTGTTTTCTTTAACCTAAAATAAGATGTCCCAGACTAAAAAAAAAAAAAAAAAAAAAAAGTAAGTGTGTTTTGCTCCCAGTGTCTGGATAAATATATCACTTCTCAACCCTTAAATAGAGTTAATGGGGTGAACTGTGGGGAGCTCATTGAGATGCAGCAGCTTCAGAGGCTGGAGAGAATTGTAGAGGTGATGGGGCCCTGTTTCCTTTCTTTTCCTGCCTGTTTTCTTTCTTTTTCTGCTTGGCCATGCCTCACACTGCAAGGTTTGGGAAATCAGCCCCCATCTGCCTTGCCCTGGCTCTCCCGCGGTGCTCCTCGTTAGGAGTGTGTGGCTGTAATTAGCACAGCCCGAGCCTGCTCAGAGCTCCTCCTCGGGGGCAGCTGCTGGCTGGAACCATCTATTTTTTGCCACCACAAAACAGCATTCATGTGCCAACTTGTCATTTGCTGCGCCCCCGACAGGGCTCCGTCCTCCTCCTCTCTGAGTCGGAACGAGGTCTGGGAAGGTTGGGTTTGCCTCAGAGGAGAAGCAATGATCTGTTTCAGCCTTTTGACAGTGGAGGAGTTAGTCGTTTTTTTGCTTGGATGGGCTTTTTGTCTACCTCAGACCACCTCTGCGTAGATTAAATGAAAAGTTTTAATGTTATCAGGTGCAGATAGGGCTGAAATTACATCCTCCATCAGCTGCAGACAGGGCTGGCTGATTAGCCTTTCACATTTTGTATCCATTTGAGAATCAAAGACAGTGGGAACAGGCTTGAGCTCTCACAGACCCTTTCAGAAACACCCAGAGGATGAGCTCGGAGGAGATGAGCCCCCATCAGCTCTCAAAGGTGTGCCAGGCAGAGAAGAAGACCACGTGGCCCATCTCAGTATCCCAAAGAAGACCAAGAAGAGGCACCTGCCCCGTGCTCTGCACCCTGGATCCTCCTGTGCATCACCAGCCCGTCTCCCTGGTTTTGGGGAACGCTAGCAAAAGCACATTTCACTTGAACAGGAGAACATTCCTTCATTCTCTCACCTCCAAAAATCGATCACAGAATCATTTAGGTTGGAGAAGACCTTTAAGATCATTGGGTCCAATCGTTACCGCAGCACTGCCAAGGCCAGCCCTGCCCCATGTCCCCAGGTGCCACATCCACAGGGCTTTTAAATCCCTCCAGGGATGGGGACTCCACCCCTGCCCTGGGCAGCCTGTGCCAATGCCTGGCCACCCTTTCCGTGAAGAATTCTTTCCTAATATCCAGCTTAAACCTCCCCTGCTGCAACCTGAGGCCATTTCCTCTCATCCTGTCACTTGTTCCCTGGGAAATGAGTTCCTCTCCTCCACTGTAATGGCTAAAGCTATTACCCCACATCGCCAAAACTTTCATTTTCTACCACACGATCGGAGCTCAAAGTTACCAGTGCCCAGCAGCCAGACCAGCCCACTACTCCATTTCTTTTACAATCTTGCTTCTGCCATCAAAGATTCCCGTAAAGAAGTCCCAGATCCATCTCCACAAGTGACACAGAGGCAAATCAAAAGGAAACTCTCCTCTGTACATCAACGTTCAGCCATTGAAGCAGCCCTGCAATGTGTCCCTGCTCTTTCTGTGTGACTTTATTTTGGTTGCCTTCTTCAGTTTTTTAGGACTAATACCCTTTAAATCTAGCCTTCTGAAAATAACCTTGCCTCTGGACAAAGAGCCCATCATCTTCTGCCCTTGTGAGCCTGACTTGCCCCTGTGGGAGGTCATGCCAGCCGGGGGGGACCTCTGGCTGCTGTTCCACCTCCAGGCTTCCCACTGACCCTGGGCCAATCTCCTGGAGGTGCTGCAGAGAAAAGCACGGCCGGCCCTTTGAGACTCCCAGGAAGCAGATGTCACCAGAGGCTGCCCGCCCCAGACATCTTGGTTGACAGCTCAGAGATGCTGCTGCTCATGGGAAATGACCCATGGAGCGAGGGAAGCTGCTTGGCAAGGAAAGGAGCTCGGCAGAAAAGAAACAGAGTGAGTCAGCAGCCAGAACGGGAAGCGACGGCGATGAGGACGGGCAGGGAGAGGCATGATGGATGGGGAGACATCAGCAGCTGGTCCTGAAGCACCTCTGGAGCAGGGAATGGCTGCAGGGATGCAGGAGCTGCTCGTGGAGCTGCTGCCCTGCAGCACTGGAGACCCACCTGCCGTGTTCTACCCAGGGGAGGAGATCTTCTCTCCAAAGAGGAGAGGATTTTTTCTCCCACCCAATGATGAAAAAAAAACTGTTGTGGAGGAAAAGGGGCACGGGTTAAGCAGCCTACCACAGTGCTTCTGATCTACCATTTATTTACCACTGGGATTTAAATAACCGGCTCAGGGCTGGATGTGAAATATGACTGAATTAGACAGACACAGCTCAGCGGGTGAAAGCCAGAGAAGAGCAAGCATCATTTCCTTCAGCTCCAGGGTAAAAGTTATGTAAGGACAAGGACTTATCCAAGGAGAGCCCCACAGTGATCTCCAAACTGTCCTCACAGCCAGTTGGCTGGAAAAGAAACCATCCCATGCATTGCTGAGGATTAGGAACCTTTGGTTCCTGGTCCACTCTAATTGTCAAGGCAGAAGCCCCAGGGTTGTCTACCCCCTTTTCTACCCTCTCTCCCACACATATATCAGCTGATGGAGCTGAGAAAATCAGAGAAAATGTGTCAGATTCAAAACCCTCACTACATCTATTGCAAAAACATCTGCAGCACAACATCTGCAACATCTGCACTATGTGCTAAACCAGATATCTGAGCTGTTCCTTGCACGTTTTCACTCCACAGAACTACTCAGAGGTTCAAAAATTGGTGTCCAGCCATGCTGGATAAGATTGGCCCCCGGACTGGAGACCTTGCTGCAGGGGGGAGGAAAGGACTGTAACCTCCATTTCCCAGAGGGAAACCAGAGGGTCCAGAAAAAAATAGGTGACCTCAGTCACTTTATAGCAGAGCCTTCACCATTTGGTAAAGTTTCACGATGTTGTCTTAAAATAAAATGGTCTTTTATTAGAGATTTTCTTAGTGCAGCAGCAGGCTGAAACTCCTGTCATTGCATAGTTTAAAAGCCAGGCTGTAAAAGCAAAGTGATACATCCCTGATCATTAATGCATCTCCAAAAAGGGCTCTCACTCCTTTGCTTTGCCTTTCACAGCTTGGATGAAAAAAGGCTTATGTGAGCAAATCTAAAATTAATCACCTGAATGTCTTACAGATTCCCAGGTAACAAGGGCAGCTGTGAATCATTGTCTTTGCAGGATGCAGAGACATCAAAGATCATCTCCTCTCTCCTCCTGCCCTTTCCCTGGATTTGTTGCTCCAAGGCTGGAGCAAACCTCTTGTCCTTACATGCAGGTCTTGGAGGCAGAAACCGGGCAGCCTCACATGGATGGGCAGAAACTTGCAAATAAATACAATTCTACCTCTGAAGCAGGTCGTGGATGGCAGATCCCTTCCCATGGCTCTGCCCCATCCTCATTCCTCTTCCTTCCTGGGCTGTCAGGAAGAAATGCTGCTTCCTGAGCAACCAGGGTGCTCCAGGAATGGTTCCAGAGGCAGTGGGACAAACAGGAGCCAACAGCTTAGATTGCCACCAGCATTAACAGAACCATTTCTGCAAGTGAGATATTTAGACAAGCTAGGCCTTGGGTTTAAATCAACAATTTCACCTATGGAAAAGAAATATGCCCGGTGGCAAACATTCTTGGTGAGAAAGACATGACTTAGATCCCTCTGGTAAAGACTTACTGTCTACAAACTCTTCACCACTGACTCCTTTGGGAATGAGAGAGGGATAAAAAGTTATTTAAAGTGTGAGCATCAGCACTGGGCCAGGCTTGATCCACATCCATTGGAGGGCAGAGGATTTTCCATTGACTCCAGGCAGAACCCAGGCCAACTACACTCTGGGAATCCTTACTGGGCTGAGGGGCAATCTCTGGGCTAATAGGAGGGATTAATTTGTGAGGAGAACTGGGAGCTGCAGTGGTACTGCAGGACTCTGACCCAGCAGGGCAGGTTTGGTTTGTTCAATATTTATCCCAGCAATGGCTGCATTTCACCCAGATCCTGCCCTGAAAACCAGTGGATGTTAGGGAAGATGAAACAGGAAAGCCTTATAAATATGATTGCCTGGCAAAAGATGCTGAGAATAGGGAAACTATAAGTGAGATTGAAATGAAAGCAAGCTTTGAGATACCAAGCCTTAGTTACTGAACAACTGGAAAACAATGGTAAGGCCGGCAGAAGGTAATCCCCTCTCTGTTGAACAATACCCTCTGCCTGCTGACAGGTCCAAGGGTCAGAGCAGACCCTGCTGGCTTGGCAGCAGGGGTCCAAAGAGGAGTTTCTAGAGTTTAAAATGTAAAACAGTATGGTAATATAACAATTCTTATAGGCTGTATGTAAATGCTATAGGATTTGTATCTTGTACTAGATTGGTTAATTAGAAATATTCAACACAGAAGATTTATTGTATTGTAAACGAGAACCTCACACTTCTTCTACTTCTTCTTCTTCCTCTTCTTCTTGCCCTTACTGTCTCTTGCTCTCTTACTTCTCTGGCCTGCTCCGCGGGGCAGCTGGCAGCTCCAAGCAGGGCCCCTACATCCACACCCTTCGTAATAAAACTACACACTCTAAGACCCAACCTCAGAGATCTCTCGTCTCTAGCCATCCCGACTGTCCTAAACCAACTGGAGCTCCTACAAGTGGAGAACTGGTCTCCAGCTTGGCAAAGGGTGACCCTGCTGCTCACCTGCACAAAGAGCATTCCCTGGGGTTCAGGCTGGAATTCACAATATCCTGTCTGTCAAGCACATACCCTCTCTTTTATCAAAGAGAGGAAGGAGATCCCTTAACCAATGTCTTTTGTTGCTCTAAGAACACCCTTTCTGGAGGTTTGTTTCCCATTTTGTTCAGTCTCCTCATCCTGGTGCTGTGTTTTCCACCCTTCTGGCTTTCCCAGAGATGTGAGTCTGTGCAGATCTCCCAGATCCATTGTTCCCGCTCTCTCCCCTTTAGCCGGAAGTTCACTTTTTGCAGCTCATTCAAAGGAACCTTTTCCAGGATAAGGAGAACACCTCACCACACCTGGAGCCTCTTCCACCCATCCTGGAGGCACCGCAGAGTGTCCAACCCACTCTGCAAACTTTCCTTGCCTTTCTTGTTTCCTTACCACAAAACAGGGAAATCAGTGTTGCTCTGACTTCTCATGGCAACAAAAGTCCAGGCTGAGAAAAATACCAACCAAATTCAAGCCCAAAAATGAAGAGGCTGAGGGAGTTATAAGCAGAAGGGGAATATTTCTCCACAGTCGGTGATGTTCATTAGCTCACATTCAGCACGATGTGCTTGGGGCACGGGGCACTGGCTGCACATCAGCAGTGAAGGAAGGCAGGAATAAAGATAAACCAAGTGGATGGAGAGAAGGAATGGTGATTTCAACAATTTGGGGCTCCCTTGCCATCAACTCCCTTTTCTGTGTGAAGGCTGGGGGCTTTCTAGACCAGCTCAAGGTGACTTTCTGTGGCCAACAAGGAGACAGGATGGGACCAGCGTAGCCTGGGACAACCTGCAGCCTCCCCAGCCCTGGGACCACTCAGTCCCTCTGCAAGGATCTCTGCTCTTCATTCACCAGCCTCTGGGAGTGGTTTCAAACCAAAATCCAGGGCTGCCTTGCACATAGGGTGCCACAGACGACGTGGGTTCAGGGTCAGCACGGGTGGTGATCACTTGTGTTTGGTGTCCCCCTTTTTGCAGAGCCGAACAAAGATCAACTTTCAGTCAGTGCCTCGAACATCTTCCTCAGAGGCTTCTTGAAGGCCCTGGGCTGGTGCTGCACAGCCTTGCCAGCTCCACAGGAGATGTTTGCCAGGAAAAGTGCTGCGTTTATTTTGTCTGAGCTGGTAAGTCCGGGAAATCAGCTTGAAGCATTCCAGTTTGGAGACCCATTTCTCATAAACTTCTGAAGTCCCTTTCCTTCCAGCCTAAGCCAATCCAACACATTTGTTTCTAGGCTAAGATCCAGCAGAGACCTTCCTTTCGAGTGCCAACAGCAAATTTTTATGACCACAAAATAAACCTTGAAATATGATCTGTTTAGATAAGCGGTGAGAATGCTGAGAGGCAGTCGGTGATTTGAATCCAGAAGTGTGAACAGCTCTGCTTAAAGGACATTCAAAAATAATGGCACTGGGGCTGTGCTGCAACTTCCAGGAGGAAACAGATCGCTGCTGGTTTGAATCGTGGCTCTGCAAAAGCTGCACAGGAGCAAGAAGAGGCGCATTATGAGCAGCCCTGAAGCACTGACGAGGTCCCGGGGAGGTCAGACCCCAAAGACCTGCCCCAAACCTGCCTCCCAAGAGCTCCTTTCACAGCTCCCCAGCAGCACAACTGGTTGTATCCTGGCTGCCTCCTGCCAAGCAGGAAGAGAAATCTTCCCCCACACATCCATGGCTAAGCAGCTTTACGTGTCCCGGCGCATTTTTTTCCAGGCCTTGCACTGAAAGGATTCCCATGATTCCAGATGAAATGTTCAGCCTGTTCCAGTGCTTGACCTGCTCACCAGCACTGCTGACATCATTACCACCAAGGTACCCAGATCGGAAAAGATCATTCCCTGTGTAAGGAACATTCTCTGAAAGCAAAACTGAGGAGCAGAGATTGTTTCTACAACTCCCTGAACGGAGGCTGTAGATGGATGGGGGTCGGTCTCTTTTCCCACGTAACAAGCGATGCCTCAAATTGTGCCAGCAGACGGTTAGATTAGATATTAAGAAAAATTTCTTCCCTGAGAAGTTTGTCTGGCACTGGAACAGGCTGCTCAGGGCAGTGATGGAATCATCACCCCTGGCAGTGTTCAAAAAATGTGGATGTGGCTGCTGTGGACGTGGTTTGGTGGTGAACAGCAGTGCTGGGTCAGGGCTGTCGTGGCTTGTCACTCCTAGTGCCAAAATCCACAAAGAGCAAAGGTTGTAGCTGAATATTAGAAATGCTCAAAACCCGCCCAGATAAGTCCTGGGGGAAATGGAAAACATTGGCACCACGCAGCCCTAGATGGAGCAATTCCTGGAGAGGAGGAGCCTGCAGCCGTTCGCACAGTCAGGATATCCCAGGCTCCTGATTTCCCATCCGTGATGAACTCAGCCACCCTGGCAGCACCCTGTGATGGTTCCCATCATCCCGAGGAGAAACAACCCTGCCCAGACAGACAGTTCAGCTCAGGGCTGAAATGCAGCTGTGGCACACAGCCAAGCCCCAGCCATCATCAATTTGGAAACCCCAGGGAGCTGGGGATGTTTGAACTCCTGTCCTCAACCCTGCCCTGTGCTCCCCTGGGGGTTGAGGGAAACCACTGAAATCTTTGAAGCACCCCATGGTCTGGCTCCAAAGCAGCTGAGCAAACCAGTGAGCAGCTAAATCAGTGTCCAGTGGCGCTGCTGGGAGAAGGGCAGCGGTCAGCTGTGCATTAGCGGTGCCTTCCCGGGGGAGTCGTCGGCGACACGGCTGAGCTCCTCCAGGAGCCATCACAGACCTCTCTGAGGCGTGCAGAGGGCACTTTGCAAGGCACAACAACACGTCCTCAAATTAACAGAGACACAACAACACGGGCTGCTGCTCCTCGCGCTCCCGGGGGAGCAGAAGAAAGAACCCAAGTGCCTCAGATGCCGGACACCTGGCTCCAGGCGGAACAAAACCTGGGCCCTAAAGCTTTCCCTGAACACTGACATCACCAAAGGTGGTGTGGGGACAGGACCCAGTGCTGTTGACCCTCCAGCTGAGGTGCATGGTTGATATTTGAATTAAAGCCCCAGGTTCTGGAGTCAGTGTGGTGATGGAGGTGGCTCCACTCTTTATACTTCGACCAGTTTTAGCCCCCAGTGCCTTCACTGAAGCTGGAGAGACAAGCTTCTTGAATATTTCAGCAAATCCATATTTTGAAGACAGGCCCAGGGGCAAGCTGGAGGCCACCCTAACGAGCTGTATTCAATCACCCAGACCCCATGGATGGCTCCAAGACCTGTCAGGTGTCCTGCTCTGGCACCTGAGAGCCTGCCTGCGTTTCTTGAGCCTTGTGCTAAACTTCACTGTGAGGTTTTCAGAAGAAAGAACCCAAGTCTGGGACTCCTCTCTATTTTTATCATGTTCCATCACTCCCAGCAAGAACCAGACAAACAACCCCAAGAAATGGCTTGGAAAGTCTGGAGGACAAAAATAAATGCCCAGACTGTGGTTAGAGGGGCTGAGCTTCGCTGAGCCAGCTTGGCCTGGAAAACAAGCAAGCTGTTTTCCTTTGAAATAACACTGCTGCCCAGAGAGGCAGAAATGCCATCTCCTGGGGTCAGGAGAGCACAAATCCATGAGGCAGGAGAGAAGGACAGGTTTGGACAACCGCAGCCTCAGCATGCCCAGAGAAGTGCAACCCCTGTGCTCCTTTCTCTCCGTCTGCCTCCTCCTTTCTCTTTGCCTCTCAGCCAAGCCTACATCAGGATGCACCAAAAATAATCTTGGAAATCCTCTTTTGGCCCAACTTCAGCCACCAATGGGCAGGGCTGGGGAGCAGATGTGGGACGCGGTGGCTTTGCAGTGACATAACCCAGAAGAGACGTGGGTTCAGTCTCCTGCTTCTCCTCACAGTTCCTGTGCAACCCCGGGCGGGTGAGTGGGACACATCATCCTTGGGAGCATCTCTTTCCCCAAACCATCTCTTTATTCACCTTACCACACCAGTTGCTGAAAGTTTACAGGTTGAAATAAATGATATGGATACTCTGCTCTGGTGAGATCCCACCTGCAGTGCTGCATCCAGCTCTGAGGCCTCCAACATCAGAAGGACGTGGAGCTGCTGGAGCAATTTCGGAGGAGGCCACAAAGATGCTCTGAGAGCCGGATTTCCTCTGCTCTGGAGCCGGGCTGGGAGAGCTGGGGATGTTCACCTGGAGAAGAGAAGGCTCCAGGGAGGCCTCAGAGCCCTTTCCAGGGCCTGAAGGGCCTCCAAAAGAGCTGGAGAGGGACTTGGGACAAAGGCCTGGAGTGGCAGGACAAGGGAGAATGGCATTCCACTGCCAGAGGGCAGGGTTAGATGGGATATTGGGAAGAAATTCTTCCCTGTGAGGATGTTGATGCCCTGGCACAGGTTGCCCACAGAAGCTGTGTCTGCCCCACCCNTCTTCCCTATGAGGATGGTGATGCCCTGGCACAGGTTGCCCACAGAAGCTGGTGGCTGCCCCACCTCTGGAAGTGTTCCAGGCCAGGATGGACAAAGCTTGGAGCAACCTGGGATAGTGGAAGGTGTCCCTGCCTATGGCAGGGGGTGGAACTGGATGAGCTTTAAGGTCCCTTCCAACACAAACCATTCAATAATTCTATGAAAAAAGCCCAGAAAATAAAATCTGTGATTTCTTCAGACCTGATGGAAGCAAAGATTGACCCCACTAATGCCCTACAACCAATACACTGAATTAATCTGGGCTCTGGGAAGGAGCAACACACAGACCTGTCAGGGCATCAGGACCTCTCTGGAAGGCAATTTCTGTAAATTCCTTGATCCTGTCAGGGTGAGGAGGCCAGGTTTGTGGGTGGGATATAACCCAGAAGCAGGTTCTCTGGAAACTGAGATCCAAAAATAGAGGAGAGAAGAGGCACCAACAGCTTTTCAGCAAGGAAAAAAGGCTCTCTAAATTAGTAGTCACTAAATTTCCTGCCAGCTCCTCTGCTGAACACAAGTTTGACCTACAGCTGCTCTTTTGAGCATGGAAACTGTCTTGAACAGAGATGGGGATGGATCTACCAAGTTTCTACCTACCCCGAAATCCTATCAGATGTAGAACTCTGCATCTTAGTGAAGGATCCAGGAGGCTCTGGGTGTAGGGCCCAGCTCTGCCTTGCTGGCCTTGCTGGCAGAGCTAGACCCTCCTGCTCTTTACCTGCTGTAAATAAAGACACAGCCTAACTCAAGTCTTCTGTATTCCTGGCAACTCTTCGGGAATTCCTGCAATCCTCAGTAGTGAGAATAATGCAATTGCCTCCTAATGTGAGATTTCCTTTGCTGGGTAAAGTACACCTAAGGGCTGCTGATGTAATTCGCTCATGCTAAGCTGATTAAATGCTGAGGAGTTAGAGCCTTTTATAATTTTATTACATTAGATTCCAGAGATGAAATGAATAGAAATGACCAGACAGTGAAGGAGGCAGAGATCTGTGTCCGCAGATTTTAGAGAGTCCAAATTACATTCAGACAATCCAGCGAGGTGTCTGCAAGAGCAAATCTAATAACAGGGTGTCCGTCTGTTCCACAATATGGGTAAACTTGGGTTATCAGGGTTGTACAACATTAAAAGGACAATTACAGGCAGAGAACACGTAAAGGTCTTGGTATCCCAAGGATTCACATCCCGTTGAGGAAGACCAGCAGCCATTAGCTCTGCTTAGCAACTGGCTGCAGGGTGTTATTAGCACCACTAATGACTTGGAGTGAGACAGGAAGGTTCCTTCGACTGGACAGAGGACGTGAGAAATCCATTATCCCTACCCCAAATGTCTGAGCTGGACCACATCTCTGTGTGGAACCTCATAAAGGTTTGGCTGAGTTGAAAGAGAAATCAGGATTGAGGGCTGTTCTGAAGAAGCCTGGGTAACTTTAAAAATCTGTGCAGAAACAGCAAAATGCTTCAGGGTGCAAAAAAACCCCCTGTGTCATTGACTTAGGGTCAATTGGCTCATTTCAGCCAAACCCTTAATTTCACTCTGGCTTAGACAAGTCAGCTGGGACAGAGAACACCACGAGGCATCTGCTTGCTGAGCTCCCTCCTGTTTCCCTTCCAAGGAAAAGCTGGATTTATGAGTAGCTTCCAACCAGGTCTTTGTGCACACCCTTGGGCCATCCCGGCCCTATTGGCTCTGCCTTTGCAGTTGTTGGACTGGGTGATTTATGCCACTCACCAACAAAGCAGCCAGTGAGGGCCACACCACCTCAGGCACAGCGCGAAATTCGGGGGATATTCATGCACCGATGCTTTCCATTTTTCTCCGGGCACCACCGTCAGCAAAACGCTCCAGTATTCAGATGAGGGTCCTGCAAAAGGTCAAACTGAAATTCGCTTGCATATCTGAGCAAATATTTGTGAACAATTTCCCCCATTATTCTCTAAGCTTTACGTATGGCCCGCTCAGCCGAGAGAAGCGTGGTCCTTGTTAAAATATTTCTGGGGACTGCAGTGACTTAAAAAACTGCCTGAAAGCAATTCCTAGGCTGACTATTCAGAAGCATTTTCTGCAAACAAAAGTTTATTTGCTATGTATAGATAAATGCTGTCAGTGGGCTAATTTGGAAGCACTGTTGATTACCCATTGTAATGAGGCCTATTACATAATTAAAAGTGTTTTCTCCTAACTGCATTTTGCTGCTAATTAACATTTTATGCCATCTACAATGGACACTTTGGGCTGCATCAAAGACATTATTATGCAATTTTATCCTAAGAGCAGACTATGAATTATTAATTAATATCAAATCTGTTGATTAAAGGGTAATTTGTAAGTAAGCCAGTCATAGCCAAGAACATGCTTCACCCATAAATATTCCCCTGAAATACAGTGCAAAATAATATGGAGTAAGTAAAAGGTAGAAGATTGGGAGTGTGAAACATGGGAGACTGGGATAATTTATGAGAACCTCTGATGTTTTTCCAGAAATTCCTGTTGTTAGTGTTTTAATTAAACAGCCTCTTCTAAAACACTCTGTCATGTCCCAGCAGGATTCACGAAGGGGAAAACGGTGGAATCTTTGTTCTTTGAGCAAGTCAGACAACAGGAGGAACTTAGTGTACAAATTCACCTCAGCCTGGAAGTTCAGATCAAAAATTTGCCCAGTTTGGGGGTGGGAGCAGCAGACGTTGGCAGAGATTGAGGAACACCTACAGAAATTATTTTGCTGTGGCATCACCTTGAAAAATGAGATGAGGATGAGAGCAAGGCTGCAGTGTGAACATGGGGAGAGCTGTCAGCCCACTGCTCACTTATACAAGTGCCTAAATTGGCACAAGTTTATACAAATGTCTAAATTCAAGTTCAGCTGGTCAAACCGAGCTGGCGAATGGATACTGGATAAAATCCTGACTGGTTTGGGTCGAGAGTGGGCTCCTTTCAACGTGAGCCAATTCATCATCTGAATTGCCCACCACGAGTGATAATCAATGCACATCAGGTCCTGGAACAGCACATCCAGCCCAGCTGCACTCCCTGACCCCCACCCAGGAGGAGCCGGGAGCTCTGGAGGGCAGCAGAACCTGCTGGGAGCCACAGTCACCCTAAAAAGTCAACCCTGGGGCTTCTTCTGAGACCAGACACCCCTTGAGACTGGGGTGGGACACTGTGGAGTGTCCACTCCGTGCTGCTTGATTGCCCTGAAGTCAGGGCTCATCAACCACAGGCACCAGGACACGGAATCATCCCGGGATCCAGGAATCAAGGAGCAGCCTGGTGCACCCTCTGCCAGCCCTGGCATCTGCTCACTGCTGCAGCAGCCTGGTTCTGCTCTGGGCTCAGGCCTGAACTGGCTGCAGCTCATCCTGAGGTCAGGAAAGGTGGTTTGATAATGATAATAATAATAGTAGTAGTAGTAGTAGTAGTAGTAATAGTAATTATTATTGTTGTTGTTGTTGTTATTGTTGTTGTTGTTGTTGTTGTTATAACAATTTTAATAGGTGGTGGTGGTGGTGTTATTCTCATTATTATTACTGTTAATCAGGCTGGTGATGTGGCTGCTGTAGCAGAGCTGGAGACCCCTGAAATGCACTCCACATGCTGCACAGATTGCATCCGGGCAGGGAAAAGCATCCAGGCTGCTTTCATCCAGCAAGTGCCTGTTGGGAAAAGCTGCTTGAGCAGCCTTGTTTACCAACATGAGCAGGCTGCAGGAGAGCTGTGTGATAGCACACACCACAACCAGACTTTGTGCTCGAACTGTAAAAGGGGAAGCGGAGAGGGAAGCTGGGAGTGATGGTGGTGTTCGCAGCGTGGGACAGTCACAGCTGTGCTCACCCTGTTTCTCACACCCACTGTGATCAGAGTGGCACTCAGGTGAGAAAAATAGCAAAATAGGTCATAAATAAAAAAATAGGTCAAGCAAAGAGCCACACTTCAGCTCTTGGACTTGCACGGGTGTCCCTGGATGGAAAGGGCTTCTCTGCAGGCTAAAGGGGGACCCATGACACCCATCCCTCTAGATCAGCTCCAGAATATTCCTGCCCCCAAAAAGGTGAAAATCTCCCAGATTCCTGGCTGAAGCACAAGCCCGAGCCCGGAGGTGAAGGTCCTCTCCCCTCTCATCACAAGAGCTGTGTGTGGACTGCCCCCTGCCCACACTCAGCCTGGCCACGGGCACCTCGTTAAGTCCTGCCGGACCCAGGAGCATTAACGAAGCCCAGAACCACTTAATTAATCGTTGTCCTCCTTGCAAGAAAAATACACAGAGAAAACGATAATTGGAATTCATAAGCCCTTGGATACACGATGGTTAATGAGAGCCTCTAACTATAGAGACCTGTAGGAAGATGCAGCTCTGTTTACAGCAGCCCTTTTCATTATGTTTTTCTCATTTCGGCTTCTCTCATTATTTCTGGAGAACGTAATGAAGAGCTCCTTCAGACATGCAAAAATGAAGCCAGACACCACAGAGAGGGTCTGGAAGGTTTTTCTTTGCAAGACTGGGTAATTCTGAAGGCAGACTAAAGGAAAAGTGTGTTAACATCTTTTTTTTTTTTTTACACTCTGCGTTGCCACCTCACCTTTAGCAAGAAGTTTTGCACTTTGGGTTAGCTGACAGGTCCTGTTTCAAGTGAAAACCCCAGTGCAGGATCTGTCAGTGATAGCAGGTCTCCCAGGTTTGGGTACCACAAAAATGGTGATGCTCCCCAAAGCTGAAGGGATATTTGTCAGTACCCCACAGTCCCACACCAGCTCTCATGGTTTATTTGTAGAGTTATGTGGAAAATATCTTTTCTAACACGTTTCTGGCCATCAGGACTGCAGAGGAAGCATGAAAGCATCAATGGGTCGCACAGAAAAGGGGTCAAATGGTAGAAAAGCATCCCCTTCATTGCTGTTTTCCTCAGGCTTTAAAAGCAGTGCCTCACCTGGCTAATTTCTGTTCTTTAACCACCAGAAGGTGGAGGTTATTGGGGTTGCCCTTTCACTACCCAGTGTAACTCCAGCCTCAGCATTTCCCCTCGTCTCCGATGGGTCTCACAGTGAAACCAACCCATTCATTTGTAAAGTCATGAAATCACAGAGGACATCCATGATTCCACCCTGGAAAGCTCTCCAGGTGGTTAAAGCCATGACAAATTTCCTGCTCCCATCACATCTGGCTGGGGAGTTTTTGACCCTGGCTGCTGTCAGAAAGCCAAGCCATCCTATGGACTGCAATTTTTTTTTTTTTTAAATAAACATTTCACATTTGAGAGCCTATAAATATCCAAGCAATTTATTGCAGATTTACCACTCTCCATTTTTCTGATCTCAGCGCCGGGGCTCAGAGTTCAGCCCCAATCCAAGTTAATACACAGCAGCAGCTTTGCATGTCAATTAGAGGGAGAAGGTTGTTTTCTGGCTCGACCTCTGAGATCAAGTGCTAATGCACTACAGAAAAAGGCAGTGATCTATCATCCAGACCCCAGCCAGGACTGCTTTTTCCTGGGAGAAGGGCTTGCAATAACTTACTCGACACCATCAGTCATCTCTTGGCCATCCTCTCGGGGCATTCCCAGCCTTAACTCCAGGACCAGGAGCCTTCAGCCGCGGACACTGATTGAACACAACACCTTATTGCTCATTCTATGGCAGCAGCTTGGTACCCAGGTCATGGAGCGCGACCCAGATGTGGAGAACAGCAGCTCCCATGCCCAGAAACTTTGTGGTTTGAGGATATGCCGTGGTTTGACAGTGGCGTGACAAACGCTCTTCCCTGCCGAGGGGTTGCCGAAAAGGGCAGCTTTAACGGAAGGAAAAGCCCCCTGGTCATGAATTATGTCTGGGAGCGGTCAAAAAGCAATGTTTTGAAGCCATTTCACTGACTTTTGTCGCGTATTGGTAATCTGAGATGTTCTCCTGCACAGACCAAGGTGGGGAGGCAGTGTCCAAGGGGACCAGAGATGAAGCTGTGACCCCAAAGGATGAGCTACCCATGGGGACACAAGGAGAAAGAGCTTCCAAAAGATATCCTGCAGTGTGGCACAGCTCAGGATATTCTTTCAAAGGCAATACTTGAGGACAATTTTTTTTTTAAATCCTCCATAAAGAATTTTGTTTTCCTTCTTTTTCCCTCCTTTCTTTCTTTTTTAGAGGGAAGATTTTAGGCTGGGATCAGGTGAAGAGCTATAAAGTCTTCACCCCAGCACAGTCCCCAACACAGAGAACTGATGGCAGCCTGTCCCCGTGGGCAACGTGAGCTGGGAAGGATGCCAAGAGCCTGGGAAATATTTCCAAATACCTGCCACAGAGTGCAGTCTATGCATCCCTGGGGAAAAACAAACCTGCTCATCAGAGATGCTCCCAGGAAAACAGCACTGGGAGAGGGTTTGGGGGGGAGGAAGGACCTCTCTGGACAGGATGGCCCCTCACAGCACATGCGACACGTGCCTCTGCTTCCAGGGGCAAAGCGCCATCCCAGGTGCCCTTCAGGGAGGCTCAGAGCCTTATTTGCCTTTTTTCCCCAGCTGCATATTCATCTGCTTAGTTTGTAAATCCCTGGGGCCTCGTTTGTCCAATTAGTGCTTGCTGAGTCTCTTGCTACTGGCAAATAATGGGTTCTTCCATGCACTATTGCATTACCCAAAAGAAAATTACTTGGCAGCTAAGAACCGAGGCGTCTTAGTGCCACGAGGAATTGCAGGGAGGAGAGGCAGCTCCTGCCCCTTAACTGGCCCTGACATAAGCCCTGAGTGGACAGGAGGGTTCAGCCCCACCCCTTGCAAGATGTGAGGTCACTTCTGTGTTTTTCCAGTGTTCTGGGAACCGGGATTTGAGAAGAACCTGCCTGATCCACCCATACCCAAAAGTTTTGCAAATAAACCACTTTACCTTCACTCCTCTAAGCCTTCACTTTACAGGTGCTGTAGCATCCCACAGCTCCTCAGTGGCATTCCTTGCTCTGCTCCCTGTTGCAGCTTGCTGCTGGTGAAAGCTAATCTGGGAGCCTCCCCTCCAGCCAGACCTTTTGCAGCAGAATAAATCATCTGAGTGGGATAAAAAAGATTCCCAAGCATTTGAAGAATGAGGCCGTATTTTTAGCAGCAACAGCCAAAAAAAAAAGCTCTTTTTTTCCCCCTCTTTTCTACTGGTGCACTTCATCACTCAGAGGGAAAGCTTTTGACACTTTCCACTATCCCAGGCTGCTACAAGATCCATCCAGCCCGGCCTTGCACACTTGCAGGGATGGCGCAGCCACAGCTTCTCCGGGAAATCTGTGCCAGGGCCTCACCACCCTCACAGGGAAGAATTTCTTTCTAAGTTCTAAACTAAATCTCTCCTCTTTTAGCTTAAAACACTTCCCCCTTGTCCTGTCACTAACATGACCACAGAGCATCCTGCTGGAGACCAATCGCTTGTCTGGGGGGAAAAAAGAAGGGGCAAAAATTCAGCATCCAGACAAAGGAGCAAAGAGGGATGTAACTGATGGAATCACTCACGCTGGGATGTAGCAGGGCCACAGAGCCCAGGTTTTCTTTACTCCAGCCTGACATTTAGGTCAGACATATATATTCCTTGACAGAGGTTTGTGAGCAATTTGACCTGTGCTAATTCTTTACCCCCAGCTGGGAGAGAGCCTTGCACCAGAAATCAATCTGCCTTACCTCCATTTCTTGTCTGACTGCACCCAGTTCCTTAGGAAGAGGCAAAAATGTCCCTCTCTGATTTATCATACAATTTTAATAAGTGCATTTTATGGTTCAGGTCGTATCCTTTCATGAGCCTCATTATTTGAGACTGGTTTTATAACAAGGAAAATGTGCCATTAAAGTGTCTTTCTCTGGTGAACTCAAGTAGCCCTTCAGTTTAAGCCTCCCTCATGGCTCGGAAAGCTGGAATTTTGTTTGTCAGTGCTGAATAAGACACCAAGATGACGGCACGAGTGTCTAAAAGGTGTGTAAAGTAATTGTGGCTGCAGCTGGAGTCTGTTGAGTGTGGCTGGATCATCGTTCACTCCCCCAGGAGGGGTTTGGATGTGCTGCCTATTTACAGCTTGCCAAATCCTGCCCCTGGGGAAGGCTCTGTGCCACAGGTTTGTTCTTCCCTTGGCTCAGTTTTGGCTTTACAGAGGGCTAAAGGAGAACAGAACTGAGCTTGGATCTGCTGGAAGGCTCTCCATCTGTACAGGCCAGCTTTGTATCGAGGGAATTTAAACCTCTATCAGATTTCAGTGGGCACTGGGTCAGACCTTTCATTGTTATCCAAATAACCAACATTAGAACTGTAAATAAGCCAAACCCAGAGATATTTGCCCAAATTTTAGAATAAACTTAGTCCGAACCCAGTTACTAAATCCTGAAGTTAATTAAAGCAGAGATTGATCTGAGTATAAACTCTGGAGCAAACTCAACTGGATTTTAGGGACAGCTTGCACATAAACTAAGCCCACCCCTGGTAGATAAAAACAAAAGTCAAAGCATCCTCACCTGGCTTTTACAGGGGGCCAATGAATTCCACTTCCCTGCATTGCTCCTGTAGCCATCCCTCTCCAAACAGACCAAATACCCCAGACTGAAACCAAAACCAAACTGAAATTCCTTTTCACACAGATCCAGGGGAGAAACTGGCACATCCTTGGCTGGTGGTGTTTGACAAAGCCCAGATATTCAGGCTCTGCCTTCCACCTTTACAGATTTCTGCTGAAATCTGTGCACCCCCAGTGGTTCTCTACCTGTGTGACCACACTTTGTGCTCTCCAGGTGACTTCAGCAGGCTCTGCTCCTCACCTTAAACCATGTTTAGATCTAGGCTTGCACATCTGGGGTTTCTCATTCAAGGAGGACTTTGATTTGGGGTAGCAAAGTTTGGAAAGCTTGGGAATGACCACGGCAAAGGGTCAGCCGTGACCACTGCTCAGCCCTGATGGAAGAAAATGTGATATATGGCCTTTCAAAGGACACCCTGGATTGATAAAATCCAGCAAACAGGAGCAATCCCCTGCCCCAGGGAAGGAAAACAGAGCTGGGTGATGGCTGCAGTGACAGGAGCTGCTCCTGGAGCTGGTTTTGCAGATTCTGGGTGAGACATCCTCCTTGATCTGACACAGATAAAGCTGTTAGAGATGGTCGCTCACCTGTGTTTAAAAGGTGCTGCCTGTGTCATCTGGTGCTTAAGGGTCCTTGCTCCACAGACAACCTTTCCCAGGCAGTGGGAAATGCCCCACTCTTGCTTTAGCAGCCAGAAGGAGACACTATATTTATTTCTATAGCCACACAGTAGAGAAAACAGGCAAAAAAATTTCCCATATGAACTAGAAGGGTATCGAGACGCCCAAATTCTCTCTCATCAGCAAAACCCAAGACATCTGCTGCTGAACTGCACACTCAGCACCACACAGAAATTATTCCTTGTGAGCCCAAAGAGGAACCGAGTGAGTCACGGCTCCATCACGGAGTCTTTTTTTCCTCTAATTTGCAAATATTTGCTGTGGGGCGATACCGTAGCTTTTGTCGTGCCCGCAGAGCAGTGTGTGTGTGTGTGTGTGTGTGTGTGCAAGGAGATGTTACACTGGGGGATGCAGGAGAGCTCAGTGAGTGAGTGACTGCACAGGTAAAATGGTCCAGGTCGTGCTGCTCCAGCTCACAAATCAGGAACTGAATCCTGGCATGAACTCAAAATGAGCAAAGCTTCCAAAAGCTGCCACTCTGCCCCTGGACACCTTCTGCCAGCTCAGGTTTTAAGCAGGTGGGTTAAGCACTGTTGTCTCCCCAGGCAGGGGTGCCACCAGCTCTGTTCTGGCAGCAGGAAGGAGGAGAGGGTGACTCTCTGCATGGGGTCTGATTGTGGATTGATGTCCTGAGCCCCCAGTATATTCCAGACATGGATGATGCCTTGGAGAGGCTGATCTGGAACAGAGGCTGGACAGAGTGCAAGGATAAAGGGCAGGGATTTATGGAAAGGCCTCCACAGGGTGCACCTTGGCCAGTGCAGGAGCTTCACAGAGACTGAACCCAGGATGGACACAGCCACACGTTTTTGGGACAGATAGAAGTTTTGTCCATTTGCATATCAGAGGTTAATTGTCCAATTCCAGCTTCAGGCAGTGCAGTCCCATTCTCCCAGTTTGCTCCCCCCCAACTCAGTTTTGTTTCCATGTCTGGGGGCCTGAGACAGTGGGGTGTCCTTGATTCTCAGGCCTGGAGAGGAATTGTTGTGTCTGACCAAAATGGGAAAAGCAGCAGCTCACACTCTGTATGGAGCTCAGAGTTACACACTAAAGAACTGCAGGATTACAGATATATGAAAATATAAAAGCTAAAATCCTAAGGCATCATGGACCCCAAGATGTCGAGATCCACGGCTCCAAGAATCCCAAGATTCCCTTCCCAGGTGATCCTTAAGGTCCCTTCCAACCCAAACCGTTCTGAGATCCCTCGTCAGACCCTGTTTTAGGCACCAAAGCATTTGGGAAAGGAACTGCTCTGTGAAACCACAAACTCCCAGCACGGTGAGCTTCCAGGAGATGAGCTGAAGCCATGATTCCTGGTGGGATCAGCTCTTGGATCCATGGGAAAGGCTGTGCCTTGGGTGACAAGATGCCATACTCTCCCTTCAAGCATGGCCCTACCCCTCCACTCCTGAAAAATAAGAGCTCCTTTTCTTCCCAGTTCAGATCTGCAAATTGCCCTCAATCCAAGCTATGAACAGCAAAAAGCTGGGGAAAGACCCAGACAGGCTCTGCTGCCATCACAGACCCTCTGGCAAGGTTGGCCCAGGTCCACTGAGCACCAGCACGTCCCCATCCATGGCAAATTGCTTTAAGGAATAACAAAAATCCCCCAGCTTGTGCAAAGAACAGAGCGAGCCTGTTCCTCAGGCTGCATTAAAACGCTCAGCTTAGTGTTGCAACAGGTTTTTCAAACATTTCTGGCTCTGGTAAAACATTTTAATAACCCTGATAATATTTATCATGTGGTTAGGGGTGCTTGGGCTGGAATAAGCCGTAGCTGCAGCTGGCAGAAACCCCGGGAAGTAGCTCCTGTCTGTGGACTGTGAGCTGATGTCCCTCACTCCCACACTTCCCAGGCCGGCCGCAGGGATGGGAAGCAGCACGAAGCCCTTTGGGAAAAGATTTTTAATGGCCTCAGTGGCTCAGGCACATAACACCACACCAAGCCAAGGGGCCAGATGTTTCACAGCAATTCCAGCACATGCTCCCGTGAGGGTTTAAGCAGAGCCCCAGGGAATTGTGTGGCATAAAAAGGTGCAACAGCTCCTGGATCATCTCCTGGAGAAGGGACTGAGGGGGATGGATGAGAGGGTTCAGAGAAGCCATCACAGCCATGGATTCCACCACCCCACTCACCAAGCCCCTGCTCCAGCCCCTGAGGACTTCTTATCCTGCCAGAACCTTGCAAAAAACACCTTGTATTAATAAATTGCTTATGAAGAGGACAGTTTCAGTTCCCATGGGGATGTCACTCCTGTGTGGTGCCTGTTGGAATGTGTGGCTGGACGGTGGGAAACAGGGCTTTAGGTAAACAGGATATTCCCTGTGGGGAAAACTCACATCCCCCAGCAGGCAGGAAAGAGGTGGATTCCTGGAGCAGGGTATTTTCCACTGACTGGTAGAAATAGGTGGACAGAGCCCCAGGCTGTGCTTTTCCTGTTATGTGAGCAAAGTTTTAGGTGGCTTACTCTTTTCTTTTTTTTTTCTGTTTGTCTCAGACATTCCGGATTTATTTTGTTGATTTAGTCCAACATCTGATTGTGCCACACCGATTTATTGGGGTTTTCACCCTGGCTTCAGGATATGTGATGTTGTTACGTCTGCTTGCACACGTGCATCAACCCAGGGTGATTTTTACACTGCTTGAAAAGTGTAAAAATGGTTAGAAAGGACTCTCAGCAAAAATATCAGAATAGATCCATGTGGGGGAGGAAATAACAGTGAGGAGAAAACCACCAGCTGAAATCCCAGGTCACATAAACAACTATGCAAACACCCCCTGTTTTTTCTTCTCCCATTATTTAGGGATTCACTCACAGGCCATGAGCAGCACCAAGCAGCTCTGTGCTAATCCAGTCACATGCCTTGTTCATCCTGTATTTCTAAATTGTTAATTTCTAAGTGTTGATGAGACCCTGAATCTAAAACAAAAGCTTGGTACAAGCCCAGATCATCATCCAGAGGAGGAGCCATCCTCATCACCAGCTCTCAGGGACGCTCAGGGCTGGTGGTGCCACTCCTGATCCTCGTGGTGATGCCCTGGAGAGGCTGAC